>CM064484.1:6092722-6147722 GCA_032716605.1 Paralithodes platypus | reverse complement strand
AGGTGTCTTGAGATCGCCTCGTACCCATACACAACGAACGTATTATAGTCTGCATGGTTGGTCTCTAATTGAATATACTTAGTGGGTATTTCAAGAATGTCAGGGGGTAAGGAAATGTGATTTGTATATTAGAAGACTGTGATTAACGAGACGTGTAACATGTGGAGGGAGGTGGTAGAAAGAGAGGGATCTCGTTGGGGGTGGAAGTTTCGCTCCCAGGAATTTTCGTTCCTGTGGTACGAGAGTGAGTTGGAAGGACAAAGAGGGAGAGGTAAACCCAGAGAGAGATGGAAGGATGGAGTAAAGAAGTATATGAGTGAAAGAGGTGCTTGATGGGAGGATGGGCGTTCACTGACTGGAGACAGAGGTGCATGGAGGCGTTTCGTTCGTGGCCACCCCTTCGAGGATCACAGCGTCTGGCAATGTATGTATATATACAGTATATATATATATATATATATATATATATATATATATATATATATAGGCCTATATATATATTACTTTTAATATCGTTCTTAACACCAATAAACCACAAATTAAATATCTACCGGTATTACTAAAACATTAAATAGGTTAGAAAATATGAGTTTGTGTCAGTGCCTCGGAAATTCACATTGACAAAAATACAAAACGGTGAATTAAAACCACATGGGAGACTAGGCTATATTGTAGAAACAATGGAAGAGGTGTACAGATTTTTTTTCTTTTCTATGTGAGTGAGGAAGACAAAAGGCAGAACTGTCTGTAGCGAGTGCCTCCCCCATAGTTGAAAGGGTGACAGGGCCAAAATCAATGGACGTTCAAGCCAAAATGCCTGGACACACGGAGTTTGAAGCAATATATATAAGTCATAGGAGGAGGGGAAGACTGATTCTGGGAGAGAGTTCCAGAGCTCAGCTGTGGAATAGAAGAAATACTGTGAGTAATGTTTCACTCTTAGGTTGGAGTGTTGCACAGATTAGGTGCGGGTTGTGTTGCAAGACGAGTACCACGCACCCTATGTAGAGGAGGTGGTATATACTGGGAGAGCTCTTAGGAGCACTGATTATTGTAGTAGTGATAGAATAGCGAGAGCGATGCAACATTGCGGCGAAGTGAGAGAGTTTGCAGAGAGTTGGTGAGTGGGCAGGAATTAATGATACGAAAGGCCTTCCTCTCTAATTTGTCCAAGAGTGCGGTATGAGAATATCTTCCCCACACATGTGAATAATACTCAATACAATTACGCACTGATCCCCTGTACAGAACGAGAAGCTGTGCAGGGGGTAAAGAACCCCTTGAGGCGGTTGAGCACACCCAGCTTCTGCCTTAGCAAGACTGGTAGTATTTTGATCCTTCAAAGTGAGAACAAAAAAGAAAAAGAGACACCAAGAATATTGAGAGAAGATGAAGGGTTGATTTGTATTGTTGAAGAATATGGGATAGTCCTCTGGGAGTTCCGGACCGGTAGATAGATGGAGAAATTGGGTTTTAGAAGCATTAAAGGCAACAAGGTTTTCTCTGTCCCAATTGGAAATAGTAGTTAGATCAGAAGATAAGTGTTGTATGGCTTCATTATGTTTGCTTTTGAGGGATTGCTGATTGGAGCGTTCTGGAAAACTAATTGAGTAGTGTAAGGTAGAGTCGTCTGCATATGGATGGGACTTGCAGTACAGTTGAGCAGATAATTTGTGAAAATTAGAAAGAGAATAGGAGATAGGACAGAGCCATGAGGATCACCGGAGTTGATAGGATGAGGAAGTGAGCGATGGCCATCCACAACCGCAGCTATGAAATGGCCAGAAAGGAAATTGGAAACAAACGCACTGATGCAGGGATAGAAACCGAAGGAGGGTAGTTTAGAAATTAAAGATTTGTGCTAAACTCCATCGAAGGCCTTCTATATGTCTAGTAAATAGAAAGGATTTTACCGAAGTCCCAAAAGGAGGATAACCAAGAGTTAGTAAGATATGAAAGAAGATCACCAGTAAAGCGACCCTTGAGGAAGCCATACTGGTGATCTGAGAAGAGAAATGCTTAAGAAATTTGGAAGTAATAATAGTTTAAAAAACTTTAGAGATACAAGATATGAGAGCAATTGGACGATAGTTGGAGGGTTGAGAGCAGTTACCCTTCTTTGGGACATGTTGAATGAGAGCAAACTTCCAGCATAAAGGGAAGACATTAGAAGAGAGACAGAGACAAAAGAGTTTGCCTATAGTCTATTCGCTGTAAGTAGGTGATAAATCATGACCTCTAACCTCTGTAACTCAAAAACGACTAGAGTGCTCGAGCTAATATATCTACCATTTTGGAAGAGTCAGTCAGGGAATATATGTGGAAATTTACAGCCAATTTGCTCTAGCCCTTTTTGAGTTACAGAGGATAAAGTTAATGATTTCTCGCCTACTTACAGCGAATAAACTATAGGCAGGGAATCAGCACGGAAACACAGATTTTGAGTACAACAGGAGGAACACCGTCTGAACCGTACGCCTTCTTAGTTTTATTAGTATAAACAATGATAGCTTAACCTTTTCAAGATACTGGATACTATTAGACGATTGTATTCAGCTCAGATGCTTGATTGAGGTAGTCTGTACCATATTACTTCGCACAAATCCTTCCTAAGCTGTATTAAATCGTCTAATGATTGCCGGAATAAACTGTAAAAATGTGTCATTATCATCAAGGGGTTAACCCAATGACGCATTTTTTTCTGATTCTGGTTACCATTATACGATATTCTTTGGCATATAATTTACCTCTGGGACTCAAAGAGGTATATACGTTCTCAAGAACACAATACCATAGACCCTTCTTAAGGGGGTAGTGCTGGTTTTTTGGTTTATATATTTATTATATTTATTTATTTATTTATTTTTGAGTTTCCTCGCTAGACCTCTATCAAGCTTAGAAAAACACCCCCTAGATCCCCTTTCAAGATAAATTTGTACATTTTTCGGTTGAAAAATGTCCCGGCCGAGGCCGGTTCTTTCTAAAATTAAAGGTTTACTATCGCTCGCCAGGAAAAAATCGTCACCTAAAGGGCCCGAGCGGTCTTAATATTGAAAACTACATGAGTCGAAAGGTCTCAAAATCGCCAAACTAACGGAACGAACGTCTTTAAACCTCAAACTAATATGCTAAACATGAGGGAGAAGGGGGTCCATACAAAGTGAGTACTACCCCCTTAATCCCTGGAAGATTATGGTGCAATTTGACAGCTTACCCTGGCTCTCATTAGACAACTTTATGCAGATTAGGATGGGTATATGGAAGTCAGAGGCTTAACTGAGACAACCTTCGCCGTTTTGATTCCCACAGATCCTTCCTAAACTGCAAACATCGTCTACTGATAGCCAGAAGAAACTGCAAACATCGTCTACTGATAGCCAGAAGAAACTGCAAACATCGTCTACTGATAGCCAGAAGAAACTGCAAACATCGTCTACTGATAGCCAGAAGAAACTGCAAACATCGTCTACTGATAGCCAGAAGAAACTGCAAACATCGTCTACTGATAGCCAGAAGAAACTGCAAACATCGTCTACTGATAGCCAGAAGAAACTGCAAACATCGTCTACTGATAGCCAGAAGAAACTGCAAACATCGTCTACTGATAGCCAGAAGAAACTGCAAACATCGTCTACTGATAGCCAGAAGAAACTGCAAACATCGTCTACTGATAGCCAGAAGAAACTGCAAACATCGTCTACTGATAGCCAGAAGAAACTGCAAACATCGTCTACTGATAGCCAGAAGAAACTGCAAACATCGTCTACTGATAGCCAGAAGAAACTGCAAACATCGTCTACTGATAGCCAGAAGAAACTGCAAATATCGTCTACTGATAGCCAGAAGAAACTGCAAACATCGTCTACTGATAGCCAGAAGAAACTGCAAACATCGTCTACTGATAGCCAGAAGAAACTGCAAACATCGTCTACTGATAGCCAGAAGAAACTGCAAACATCGTCTACTGATAGCCAGAAGATACTGCAAACATCATCTACTGATACCGAGAAGAAACTGCAAACATCGTCTACTGATAGCCAGAAGAAACTGCAAATATCGTCTACTGATAGCCAGAAGAAACTGCAAACATTGTCTACTGATAGCCAGAAGAAACTGCAAACATCGTCTACTGATAGCCAGAAGAAACTGCAAATATCGTCTACTGATAGCCAGAAGAAACTGCAAACATCGTCTACTGATAGCCAGAAGAAACTGCAAACATCGTCTACTGATAGCCAGAAAAAACTGCAAACATCGTCTACTGATAGCCAGAAGAAACTGCAAACATCGTCTACTGATAGCCAGAAGAAACTGCAAACATCGTCTACTGATACCCAGAAGAAACTGCAAACATCGTCTACTGATAGCCAGAAGAAACTGCAAACATCGTCTACTGATAGCCAGAAGAAACTGCAAACATCGTCTACTGATAGCCAGAAGAAACTGCAAACATCGTCTACTGATAGCCAGAAGAAACTGCTAAACGCGTCATGATCCTCAAATGGTTATAGCTGCATATAATCGTCTAATTTTAGCCAGAATCAAAGGAAAGAAAGACGTCATCGTGCTGAAGGGGTTAAAGGTCAAAGTGCAAACTATTGTACAGTACAAACCTCTCGTCTTTGTGACCAAAATACCTCGATGTACTGGCACTTTAATTGCCTTAATTTTAGAACTATAGTTCTGTTTGTTTTCAGGGGAAGGTAAATCTAATCCTATAGCAACTGCTTTCTAGACTTGATGGACACATATAAAATTAGTATGCAGCATGGCAATTTATTGTAAGCTCAAATTAAATGGAGTATGGTTCGGCAAGATTATATTATGCTGTATATATTGACTAATTACATAAATTGTATATACATTTATTATGAAAATATATGCCTGGCCTTCTGAGACTATATTACATTAACTTTTGCTCAACAGTGTGTATTTCTTGTCAATTTATTTTCGGGAGTTATATCATACCTTGAAATACTATTATCTCATTCGCCGACACAAACTCTTTCTCTCTCTCATACCTTGTTATTCTGGTCTTCCCTTTACTCTCTCCCCCTCTCACACCACTGTAATTATATTTTCTCGCTTCCTAACTCTATTACTACTGTATATATATATGTACTAGATCTCTCTCTCTCTCTCTCTCTCTCTCTCTCTCTCTCTCTCTCTCTCTCTCTCTCTCTCTCTCTCTCTCTCTCCCACTGTTGATTTTATATGACTTGTTAAAGGCCTTCGACAGCATAAACCACAAAATTATCTTAACAAAAATAACTGATAATGAAATTGATTTATTTTGGTTCGAAAACTATCTTAACGACAGAACCCAGTCAGTATGCATCAATTATTACACATCTTTTTCCTCTAAATTTTGCTATGGAGTTCCATAGGGATCAATCTGGGACCGATCTTATTTTATATTTGTGTTAATGCCATGACAGATAATGCAAATGATTGCCTATTAATTCAGTATGCCGATGCCACCTAACTATTACATAGTGTTACTGTAGATGAGTTGCATGATCTGATTAGGAGAGTGGAAGCAACAACAAGTAGAGCCAAACAATATTTTTTGTAAAACTGTATAATTATACAGTATATAGGATGTAGGTAGCTAATTAAGAGGATACCACTGTCCTAATGATACTGTAATTCGCATCGGCAATTCTATCATTATTCCGTGTAAACATGTAAACAGTGTTGGTGTATACTGTATATCGATTGTACTATGACTTTAAAAAAACATAGCAATGAAAGGACTAAGCAGGTCATGGGAATACTGTTCTATCTCAATCGAATGAAAGATAATTTTGACATATACACTAGGAAGATTGTGGTCCAGTCATTAGGCCTAGTTCTCTCTGTCTTGTACTACTGCTTGGAGATATATGGTAAAACTAATCACACACATTCTGCATAATGTTCAGAAATTGCAAAATGCTGCATCAAAAGTGAATGTAGGAGCAACAAAATATGATCGTGTTACCCCAATTATTAAACAATTAGAATGGATGACAATACCCAAGAATCTTACCTTTGAAGTAGCTGTTATTGTTTTTAAGTTATCCTAACTGGTTTTCGCAATTCCCTATCATAAATGAGATATCTAATAATACCACAAGACAACAGAATGATCTTTATGTCCCTAGAGCTAGAACCGACTGTGGGGTACGTTATCTGACAGTATTGGGGCCTACTCTATGGAATGCTCTGCCCAACCTAGTCAAAGACGCAAATAGCCTGCCAGTATTAACCCACTGAACCCCAGCGACGACAACGTGACGTCGTCAATGTATGTAACGCTAAACCCCAGCGCACGTTGTCGTCACAGGTACTCCGGTCCCAATTACTCCGGTCCTATGGCACCTAGAGGGCTCAGATTTGTATGGGAACTGTGTAAGTATCCCACGCAATCATGCCGATGGTTGAAAACTCTCAAAGTCCAACCGCATGCGCGTGAGCGTGCAAAAACCGGTATTTTGGGTGTATTTGCCTTCAATTTTTTACTCGTAAAATCAATTTTCGGGGGTTTCCGTAGGACCAATTTTTGACCTTTTTGAGCGTTTTTTGTGGTTATTCCTTCATTCCTAACCCATTCGCTATTGTTTCTGGAGAAAAAAAAATCAAATCCTGCCGGTCCCTGGTGGTACATTTATTTATAACTAGCTGGGGCTCATTGGGTTAAAGGGCAGACTAAAGAGGCATATTTTAGAAGGTAATCTGGAATGAAATAGTCACATTTTATAAATTTTTAGATATGTGTAATTTATGTTATATTTGTAATCTATTTTAGGTAGGAACTATTTGTATGTAAATTTTTACCGTCACTGCTTATGTAAGAGTATGATATATTATGTTTAAGATGATTTTATTGTTTGAACAGCCATTGTATATGTGGAAATATAATAGTCTGAATCTGAAATTTGAATATATCTCTCTCTCTCTCTCCCTTCTCTTCATGTATTTACATTCTCCCGCTTTTTTTTCCGATTTCATACCATTCCCGGTATTCCCAAAATAGCTGGAATAGTGACGCAATTCCCACCTCAATCCTTCCTTTTTTGTTCTTTCTGTGTCTGTCTCTCTGTTTTGTTGTTGTCATGTGAAGCTGTTTGTCTGCTTACTTGATTGTCTAAATGAATGGATGACTGACTCTGACTGATGCCGGCTCTCTCTCTCTCTCTCTTTTTCTCTTGTTTTGAAAGATTCAGTTGTTGTTGTTGTTGTTGTTCCCCAAGCTGCCTGGCCGAACAGCCCCAAGGCCCCAAGTAAGGCCAAGGCCATAAACGAGCGCCCCCACAGAACCCCCCCTGCCGACCACAAGAAAGCCTGGGTGACCGAAGCCACTCCATGGCGGGGAGCTGAGAGGGTGCGTAAATGCCCGGGAAACCAAAGCCCTACCCAGGGCCCTGTGCCCCTCAGCAATTATGAAGAGAAAGTTGAGGGGCAAAGGAATAATGTGACGCTTTAGCTTCCAATCTTGGTAGATTGGGAGGTCAATCCACGGAAGAGACGCCGTCACTTGAGATCTAGAAAATATATAAGTAAAAGGAACAGTCAGAGTAAGCTATGGGTATGGCAGAGATCGCTCAGGTCTCACTCTGATAGACCAGCCCATCACCAGGAAATTATTTAAATGAGTGTACAATTTGTTAGCGCTCAGTGTTTCAGTCTATCTTTTCCCCTTCCTATGACTTACAGGAAGGTTATGTATTAATTTGTTCACCTATTTAATTATTGATTATTACTATTACAATTTTGTTTGTATTAGTTTCCTCCCAAGACCTTCATCATACTTTAAAAACTACCCCCAAGACCTCTCATCGAGATAAATGTGCATTTATTTTTTCGGATTAAAAATATCCCAACCGAATGCCGGTTCCTCCTCAAGTATAGGCTCGCCAGTGCTCGCCAGGAAAAATCGACACTTAAATGGCACGATAGGTCTTGACATTTACGTAAATGGGGCGAAAGGACATAATATGGCAAAACTAATGGTGGTAAACGTCCTACAGTCTCATGAATAATTGGGATAAACATGATGGAGAAGGGGGTCCAGAAAGATAATCCTTACAATGAAAATCTCTCCTTAACGTTCTGCAAACTTCATGTGTATAGATATTTCGACTCCAATGTACGATGAACTGTCGTGAAAGCTGTTACAAAATGTGTTATTGGACTATTCTGAAAAATAAAAAGAAATCTAATATTGTGAAATATTACCTTTAGAAACATCCCTGAGTCAGCGTTTTCCCACTATCATTGTTCACTGTCTCAATTCTATAATATTTTGGTGTACCATATATTTATGTAATCGACTATACCCTGAATTTGTCTGCCCGTCACTTTTTTAATATGAAGGGACACTACTTATAAGATGTCTAGCCATTTTGTCGTCTCATTTCGCATACACACAAATATCTATATCCATACGTAGAAGTTTACTTATACATAGTAGACATAGATCAAAACATACTCTTAATTTACGTAGAAGTTGACTTATACATAGTAGACATAGATCAAAACATACTCTTAATATACGTAGAAGTTTACTTATACATATAGACATAGATCAAAACATACTCTTAATGTACGTAGAAGTTGACTTATACATAGTAGACATAGATCAAAACATACTCTTAATATACGTAGAAGTTTACTTATACATAGTAGACATAGATCAAAACATACTCTTAATATACGTAGAAGTTTACTTATACATAGTAGACATAGAACAAAACATACTCTTAATATACGTAGAAGTTTACTTATACATAGTAGACATAGAACAAAACATACTCTTAATATACGTAGAAGTTTACTTATACATAGTAGACATAGAACAAAACATACTCTTAATATACGTAGAATTTTACTTATACATAGTAGACATAGAACAAAACATACTCTTAATATACGTAGAAGTTTACTTATACATAGTAGACATAGAACAAAACATACTCTTAATATACGTAGAAGTTTACTTATACATAGTAGACATAGAACAAAACATACTCTTAATATACGTAGAAGTTTACTTATACATAGTAGACATAGAACAAAACATACTCGTAATATACGTAGTTTTATACATAATCATAATATACAGATAAGTATGTTGCCACATAATATAGATAGAAGTATCCCTGCACATAGTATACATATAATTATGTATTGCATACATAAAATATACATAGCAGTATACATACACATAAGTTACATAGAGGTATACATACATATAAAATACATTAAGGTATTCATACACATAATATACATAAACATATACTTACACATACAAATAAGAGCAGGAGAGAGAGCGAAGGCATGCTAAGTTGATAATAACAAATATACCGACTAGTCGTACCAGAGGATATTACACGTCAGATAATAATGAGAAAAGATAAAGTGTGGGAAACTAATAATAACTATAATGATAAAACAATTGGTAATATGTCAGGCCAGCACACACACACACACACACACACACACACACACCCCAACCACACACACACACACACACACACCAACCAATACATATAATCATCAATCAATATTATGTGATATACTATAATATGCTATAAAATACTATGAGTGCAGGCTATATATGAGGTAAACAAATATTACCCTCCGGCACACCCACCAATAAATATATTATCAGGCAATAGCGTTCTGTCGATATTATTTACTTCTGGTGTAAACTTTGGCAATCTAGAGACTCCTGTAAGCTTGCTACCTAGACCTCTTCCAACGTAAAGAACTACCGTTGCTTGCTACAAATCCTCGCAGGTGATTAGTCAAAGTTTTTTAACAACGATAATCATAATAATAATATTGACAATAATAATAATAATAATAATAATAATAATAATAATAATAATAAAAATAATAATAATAATACTATTATTAATACTAATAATAACAACAACAACACTATTGATAATCTTCCCCTAGTAAGTCTAAGCGGTAACTGGATATTTTAGCTCCCAGCACACACCCAGCAATACATATATGATCAGCCAATATAGTGTGAACCAAGGTGTCGATAGCGTTGACTGCTAGACCACCTTCATTGTAAAGGCTGGCTATTACACCAATAGTTTACATGGTATCTTTTATCTATCATGTAATATTACCCCATTCAGCTCAGAACTACTATTTCATTCATGTAATTCATTCATCACATGACATAATAACTTTCTCGCATAAGCAATTCATCACATACACAGTACTTCATCACATAATATAACTACTTCATCACATACCTACTTCTGAACATAACATAACTACTTCATCATATAGGCCTAACATAACTACTTGAGCACGTAATATAACTACTTCATCACACAAGTTAATAACAAATATACCGACTTACCGACTTACACGTCAGCTAATAATGAGAACATATCAGGTGTGGGACACTATTAATAACTATAATGATAAGACACTTGGTAATATGTCAGGCCAGCACACACACATACATACACACACACACACACACACACACACACCAACCTATAAATATAATCATCAATCAATATTATGTGATATACTATAATATGCTATAAATTTACTACTTCATCACATAATACGAGTACTTTATCACATATTAAAACTTCATCGCATAATACAACTTCTTTTTCACATAATATAACTTCATCACATATAAAGTACTTCATCACGTAATATAACTACTTCATCACATAATGCTCCGACTTCATCACATATTATAATTTCATCACATAATACAACTACTTGATCACAAAATATAACTTCATCACTTAACTACTACAGAACATAACATAACTACTTCAGAACATAATATAATTATTTCATCACATTATGTAACTACTTCATCACATAATATTACCTGATAACTTACCTACTTCATAGCATAACATAATTACTTCATCATATAAGACACCCACAAATCAATATATCATCAGCCAATATACTGTGAACCAAGTATCGATAGTGCTTACCACTAGACCTCCAGGGGTATTTAATGGCTACTTCTATTCCTCACCTAATATTTATTAATTCATTACATATCATACCTCATTGCTTTCGTCATTTACCATAATAACTTCATTACAAAGCCACTTCATACCATAAAAACGACTTCATCACGTAACATAACTACTTCATCACATATCATACTTCCTTCGTCAAATAGCATAATAATGTCATCACATAGCATAATAACGTAATCACATAATTGTTTAATCACATAACATAATAATGTCATTATATAACTACTTCATCACATAGCATACAAACGTCATCACATAATTACTTCATCACATAGCATAATAACGTGACCATATACAGTAATTACTTCATCACATAGTGAAATAACGTCATCACATAATTACTTCACATGACATAACGTCATCACATAATTACTTCATCACCTAGCATAATAACTTCATCACATAATTACTTCATCACATAGCATAATAAATTCATAACATAATTACTTCATCACATAACATAATAACTTCATCACATAATTACTTCATCACATAACATAATAACGCCATCACATAATTACTTCATCACATATCATAATAACGTCACCACATAATTACTTCACCAGATAGCATAATAACGTCAACACATAATTACTTCATCACATAGCATATTAACGCCATCACATAATTACTTCATCACATAGCATAATAACGCCATCACATAATTACTTCATCACATATCATAATAACGTCAACACATAATTACTTCATCACATAGCATAATAACTTCACCACATAATTACTTCATCACATAGCATAATAACGTCACCACATAATTACTTCATCACATAGCATAATAACGTCAACACATAATTACTTCATCACATAGCATAATAACTTCACCACATAATTAATTCATCACATAGCATAATAACGCCATCACATAATTACTTCATCACATAACATAATAACGCCATCACATAATTACTTCATCACATAGCATAATAACGCCATCACATAATTACTTCATCACATAGCATAATAACGCCATCACATAATTACTTCATCACATAGCATAATAACGTCACCACATAATTTCTTCACCAGATAGAATAATAACGTCAACACATAATTACTTAATCACATAGCATCATAACGTCATCACATAACTCTTTCATCACTTAACACACCAACCAATAAATATATGATCAGCCAATAAACTGTGAACCAAGTGTGGGAAAGTGTTTACTGCTCAGCCAATAAACTGCTTGACCTCGCTCATCACACCAGAGGTTTAAGGGGGATTTAGTTGCATTTTCTGGATTCCTTCTCTCTCATGTTTAGCCACATTAGTTTTCAAATTTTAAGACGTTCGGCCGATTAGTTTGGCAATTTTAAAACTTCTCGCCCACTTTGTTTGTAAAACTGAAGATCTTTCGTGCCATTTACGTGCCAATATATTCTTGGTAAGCGATAGCGAACCTGTAATTTAGGAGGAACCAGCCTTCAGCCGCGACATTTTTCTACCGAAAAATTTACGAAAGTGTTATTTTTACGCTTGATGGAGGTCTGGTGAGGAAATAAAAAATAATAATTAAATAATATGTAAATAGACAAACAAAATTGCCACTACCCCCTTAGTACTACTTTTCACTGGCGTCTGAATGTAAATAATAATAAGCTTTAGAATCAAAACAACCGTTTAATTAACCCTTAACATATTTAGACGCATTTTAACAGTTTATTTTGGCTCTCGTTGCACGATTATATCCAGTTTTGGAAGGATCTGTGGTAATACATAGGGCAAATAGTTAACGTATTACTAGATCTCGTTCATTATCTGTAAAATATCCCATAATTAGGCAAAATTGATATAGGCAATATTGACAAGCAGACAAGTGGTGTTCTCAATATAACGTGTGTGTGTAATTATACTACTACTAATAATGATTAATATATTATTAATAATAATAATAATAATAATAATAACAATAATAATAATAATAATTATAAAAGTAATATAAATAATAACATTATATTAATAATATTAATAATATTAACAATACTACTAATAATAATCGGATTATTTCAAGCCGGCAGCCAATGCAGCTTGTGTGAGTGTGTGTGTGTGTGTGTGTGTGTGTGTGTGTGTGTGTGTGTGTGTGTGTGTGTGCGTGTGTGTTTGTGTGCACCCCGAGCTCAACACAAACGCTTTTAGTATAATGCGAAGCCTTGAACAGGATAGAAAAGTACCTCCCTAGACCTCCGTTAAGCTTAAAAACACATTCTCAAGATTCCCCTTCTAGATAATTGTGTCCATTATTCGGTAGAAAAATGTCCCAACCTTCCTAAATTACAAGTTCGCTATCGCTCGCCAGGAATACAGTATATCGACACGTTAATGGCACGAAAGGTGTTAAGATTTACAAAGAAAGTGGGCGAAAAGTTTTAAAATCGCCAAACTAATGGGCCGAACGTCTTATAATCTGAAAACTAATGGGGCTAAACATGTTCTGGCCCCCCGCCAGAAAAATCAACCATTCCCCCATGGCCCGTTCTTCTGGACCACTTTCTCCCTCATGTTTAGCCCCATTAGTTTTGAGATGTTAAGATGTGTGCCCCATTAGTTAGTCGATTTGAAGACCTTTCGCCCCTTTTCTTTGTCAATATATAGACCTTTCGCGCTATTTAAGTGTCGATGTTTTCCCTGGCGAACGCTAGTGAGTCTGTAATGTTGGAAGAACCAGGCCGGGAAATTTACAAATTAATCTAGAAGGGGGATCTAATGGATGTTTTTTTGTTTTTTTCATGGAGGTCTAAGGAGGAAACTGGAAAAATAATGAATACATGCAAAAATCGGCCAAAAAGTGAACCATTCCCCCTTAAAGGTATATTGGTAAAAATAAGCCTGTGTAATATAATAATTCAAAGGTAATTCAATATCATTATATCCAATGATTGTTTGTGACATTTGTATACCCTTCAAGTTTTAGAAGGAGTACCATTGGCCAGTTTTTATGTTCTACCATTCTCCGTGTGTTTGTTCTTTCGTTATTATGTTTAAGGAGAATACAAAAGACAAAGCTATCTGTAACGAGTACCAGCCCCTCCAAAAGTAAATAAACAATTAATAAATAAATACAAATAAATATATAAATATATACAGTATATAGGCTATGTATATACAGTACAGTATATAGGTTATGTACTGTATATAAGTAATATAAATGAAAGAGTGACAGAGCCAAAGTCAAGGTACGTGACAGTCTATTTAAGGCTGTTATGGGCTGTTTTTCTGGCCACCCTTCTTCTTCAATAGTTTTCAGATGTTATGACGTTCGGCCCATTACTTTGGCGATTTTAATACCTTTTGCCCCATTTCGTTGTAAATTTAAAGACCTTTCGTGCCATTTAGGTGTTAATTTTTCCCTGGCGAGCGATAGCGAGCCTGTAATCTTAAGAGCAACCGGCCTTTGGCCGGAAATTTTTTCTACCGAAAAATGTACAAATTAATCTAGAAGGAGGATCTGATGGATGTTTTTTTAAGTTTGATAAAGGTCGAGGGAGGAAACTAAAATAAATAATAAATACATTAAAAAATTCACCAACAAGTGAACGATCCCCCCTTAAGTATGTCTGTCATAATACTCTGACTCAATGGATATTCATCATTGTCATTACTATATAAAACTTAAGTATGTCTGTCATAATACTCTGACTCAATGGATATTCATCATTGTCATTACTATATAAAACTTAAGTATGTCTGTCATAATACTCTGACTCAATGGATATTCATCATTGTCATTACTATATAAAACTGGTTGACCCCTTGATAATTATGACGAATGTTTACAGTTTAATCTGGCTATTACTAGATGATTTTATTAACTAAATGAATGATCTGAGTCAAAAGGTTAATTGCGATCGACATTACCCCTATGTTTGCTAAAGGTGCTTCCTTAGCTGTAAAAATCGTCTAGTAAGAGGCAACAGAAACTGTTAAAACGTGCCATGATCCTCAAAGGGTTTATCATATAGTCAGTCAAACAAAAACATTGGTCTTAATCAAATATTAAGGGGAGGCAGACCGTTTTTGTGGACCCCCTTATCCCTAATGTTTAGCCCAACTAATTTTGAGGTTATACGACGTTCGGCCCATTAGTTTGGCGATTTTAACAGCTTTCACACCATTTCGTTATCAATTTTAAGACCTTTTTGTGCCAATTAGGTGTCGATTTTTTCCTGGCGAACGATAGCGAGCCTGCAATTTTAAGAAGAACCGGCCTTCGGCCGGGAATTTTTTCTATCGAAAAATGTACAAATTTATCTTAAGGGAGGTCTAGGGTGTGTTTTTCCAAGCTTGATGGAGGTCTAGGGAGGAAAGTAACAAAATATATGAATAAATGAATTAATAGACCAAACAAACGGCCAGTCTTCCCTTAAGAGCCATAGTTAACCCTTTCGACATTATGACGCATGTTGACATTTTATTTTGGCTGCTATTAGACGATTTCAAACAACTTAGGAATCTGTGGGAGTTCTAATGGTAAAGAATATCTCAAATACCTCCATATTCCCTAACTAAGGCCAATGAAAATGTCTAATAATAGCCAGAAACCCGGAAATATTTGCGAAATAGGATATTGAAAGGGTTAAGGACAAAGACAGCAAATATTGTCTGTTAAGGGGAGGCAGACCGTTTTTCTGGACCCCCTTCTCCCTAATGTTTAGCCCCACTAGTTTTGAGATTTTAAGATGTTGGTTTGCGGATTTTATGACCTTTCACCCCATTTCTTTGTCAATATTAGGACCCTTCGTGCCATTTAAGTGTCGATTTTTTCCTGGCGACCGATAGCGAGCCTGTAATTTTAGGAGGAATCGGCCTTTGGCCGGGACATTTTTCTACCGAAGGGGGGTCTAGGGGGTGTTTTTCTAAGCTTGATGGAGGTCTAGGGAGGAAACTGAAAAAATATATGAATAAATAGAATATATGAATAAATATATAAATATATATAAATATATATAAATATATAAATATATAAATAGAATATATGAATAAATAGAAAAGTCTTAATATTGACAAAGAAATGGGGCGTAATGTCTGAAAATCGCCAAACTAATGGGCCGAACGTCTTAAAATCTGAAAACTAATGGGGCTAAACATGAGGAATGATTCAAATTACACCGGATTCACAGTGTTTCTATTGCGTAGTTAATTACACCGGATTCACAGTGTTTCTATTGCGTAGTTAATTTATATACTGACCAAGTTTAAGGTAAAGATTATAACACCTTCTGTACCGGCGACGTCTTTTCCATTCTATTCGGGCTACTATTAGACGATTATCTTCAGCTTACAAAGGGCCTCCAGAAATTACAAGGCTTCGAACTATCTCACTTGACCCTTTTTACTACCACATATCCTTCTTAAGTTGCACAAAATCGTCTAAATATAGCAAGAATAATACGAATAAGACGTCGCCAGTACAGAAAGGGTTAAAGGTCAAGGCCAAAGGAAGATATCAGTGTTGATTATCATTCTTTCAAAACTGGCGAATCGAAAATCAAATTATCCTTGCTATTGCTCTAAGCCACTGATTTGTATTCATGTTATTTGCCCCCTCCCACCCCCACCCCCCTCTCTCTCTCTCTCTCTCGCTCTCGCTCTCTCTCTCTCTAATATTCCAGTCTTTCCTCTAATCCTTTTTTTATTGTTATATATTCCTTTTGATTTTTTGTTCAGATTATTTCTTTGATCTCTTCCTGACATTATATCTCGTCTGCGTTTTTGGTCTGTATTTCCTGGGTTGTTTGAGCTTCCACTTTATTCTGTGTTTCTTATTTTCTTCATGCCGATGTTTTGCTTTTCCTGGCTTGCTATTTTTCCTCGGTAGTTTTTTGTTATACCTTTAGCATTTGTTTTTTATATTATGTCTTTCGTTCTCATAAATTCTTTTGTATTTTTTCTTCTCGGCTACCTACCTTTCTCTATTGTTTGTATGCATATTTATTTAGGATGGAGCTCTATCTCTCTTTCTCTCTCTCTCTCTTTCTAATTATCTCTCTCTCTCTCTCTCTCTCGCTCTCTCTCTAATTCTCTCTCTCTCTCTCTCTCTCTCTCTCTCTCTCTCTCTCTCTCTCTCTCTCTCTCTCTCTCTCTCTCTCTCTCTCTCTCTCTCTCTCTCTCTCTCTTTCTCTCTCTAATACTCCTGTATTAGAGTCCTGTACAGAGTTCGAGAATTCTTCACTGACGGGCAGTTGGCCGTAATATATAAAAGTCACGTGCGTTCTCAGATGGATTACTGTTCACCTCTGTGGAGTGGAAGTGGAGTGGTTGCATTGAGGCAGTGGGACAAAATCCAAAATAAAGTTATTAGATTAATCAATAACCCTGCAATCACACAGGACCTTCCAACATTATCCATACGAAGAAACGTTGCATCCCTTGCATTATTCTACAGATATTTTCACAGCAATTGTTCCGAGGAACTTGCTTCAATTGTGCCGCCTCTCCACATCTTTCCCCGTAGAACTAGGGCAGCTGAGAGCGCTCATGAATTTACACTTTCTCCTCCAAATTGCAGAACTTCTGCTTATCAAAATTCATTTATCCCCAGAACTACTACTCTTTGGAATTCACTTCCCTCGAATTGCTTTCCACAAACTTATAATCTACAAATGTTTAAATCCAGTTGTTACAAACATTTTATGAATGGAGGATGCCTTTAGGCACATGAACCTTTTTGTTTTATCTGTGGTTTTCCTTCCTCCGTGCATTGTCTCTTAAAAAAAAAAAAAAAAAAAAAAAAAAATCTCTCTCTCTGTATATATATACCGGTATATATATATATATATATATATATATATATATATATATATATATATATATATATCAAGTATATCTCACATATATACGTGACCTAATAAATGTTTAAATACTACCAGTCGGGATCGAACCTCCGACATTCAGAACGAGTGTCCAAAATTGTAATCCACTACACCACGGCTCGATAAAGTAATCTTAACATTGTCCTTTTTATATTAAAGAGAAGGGAGATCCTACTAGGAGAATGTATTTTAATTCATGCACAAATCGCAGGATCCATATTCCAGAATACCATACAGGGATTTTTTACAAAATTAGGCTTACCCACACAATTCAGGTTATAGAGATGTCATTATAATTCGCACCCAGCCAAACACCATAATATCATGTTGCGTGGGTAATCTTGTAAAACTCCCTGTTAGGGTATCCTGGAATATGGATCCTGCAACTTGTGCATGAACTGAAATACATTCTCCAAGTAGGTCTTCCCTTCTCCTTAATATAAAGTATATAGGAAAAGGTTAAGATCACCTTGTCACGCCGTGGTGTAATAGATTAAAAGCTTGGACACTCGGTCTGAATGTCGGAGGTTCGATCCCGGCGGGGGGTATATACCGGTACATATAATTATATATATATACCCGGTATATATATATAATTATATATATACATATATATATATATATATATATATATATATATATATATATATATATATTATATATATATATATATGTTAGTAAAGCCAGGTAATAAATTTTCTTTAATACATACGAGGTTGAAAGAAATGGCAATTTCTGCGTTGGAAATTTTATTATTCAAAGTTTCCAGGTCTCTGATGAGTTTTCGCTGGGTGGCAGGAAGTAGATGAAGGAGATGAGCAAAATTCATGGTGGTACAGGGTTACATAAATGTACATGATGATACAGGATATACGACGCGTTTCACTGGACAACCAGCATTATCAAGTAAGGAAGGAATGATATAAAAGGTAAACAGGAAGGGTATATATAGAGGGTGGAGGATCAGAGGAGGCGGAAAACAGGGGGCAAAAGTCTGCTATTCGTGGAAGCGTAAACAGGAGAGAGAAGGGGTTAACCGCTTCACGCATGCGCACTGGATGCGGGATGGTGGTCAGTAGGTGGGGTCGAAGCTGATTGGCTGCGTGTCGAGGGGCGTGGCCTAAGTTGTGTGGCGCCTGCAGAAGACGAAGCTGAAGGAGGTAGCGCGGGGGGCTGCGTCAAGGGCACCGGGGGGCGAGGAGGGGTGTTAGGTCCTGTAGGGTAGTGCCTTTTGGCAGAAGGAAGGATCTGAAGGTCCAGAGTTTGGTTGTTGATGTTGGGATGTAAGGCTTGGATATATAAAGCTTCGAGTATAGGTAATCTCCTTGGGTCACTTTCTTTATCGAGTATGGTGGTGTGTTTCTCTAACTCGTTGCGTGTGAGGTGAGGGTGGTTAGGGGTGAGATAGTGGTCTTTGATGGCTCCAGCCTGAAGGTGAAGAGTTAACCGACGTGAAAGACGAGTCTGCGTCATACCAATATAGGAATGAGGTCCACAGTCCTCATAATTACAGGTATGTTGGTAAATGACGTGATCGTCGGTCATCGGGCTCTTTATCTTGGTGGAGGCTGGTTTGTTGCGGAGAACGAGGTTGGAGGTCTTGGGGGATTTGTAATAAATTATTAATTTGATTTTGTTTTCCGGGTTGGTTGGGTGGACATGCTTGGAGATTATTTCTTTTAAGACGGCCTCGTCATTTTTGTGTTCAGAGGACATGTAATTGCGGTAGAAGATCTTAATTTTATTGGGGGGGTCAATGTTGGGAGGGCTTTGGGTGTACCATTTTTCAAGATGGTGGTTGATGGTGCTGGAGATGTCGGAGTTGGAGTATCCATTATTTACTAAAACTTGGGATAGTCTTTCTAGTTCCTGGTGGGTGTCGGCCCAGGTAGAGCAGTGCGTGAGGGCTCTCCTAACATAGAGCGGAGATGGAGGATAGAAGATAACGGCGGGGGCATTCACTATCGCCGTTGAGGCATTGTCCTGTGTTAGTAGGTTTAATGTAGACGGTGGTTTTGAACCCATGGTCGTTCAGAGCTACGAGGATGTCGAGGAAGGGGAGTTGTCCATTGTCCATCTTCTATCCTCCATCTCCGCCTATGTTAGGAGAGCCCTCACGCACTGCTCTACCTGGGCCGACACCCACCAGGAACTAGAAAGACTATCCCAAGTTTTAGTAAATAACGGACACTCCAACTCCGACATCTCCAGCACCATCAACCACCATCTTGAAAAATGGTACACCCAAAACCCTCCCAACATTGACCCCCCCAATGAAATTAAGATCTTCTACCGCAATTACATGTCCTCTGAACACAAAAATGACGAGGCCGTCTTAAAAGAAATAATCTCCAAGCATGTCCACCCAACCAACCCGGAAAACAAAATCAAATTAATAATTTATTACAAATCCCCCAAGACCTCCAACCTCGTTCTCCGCAACAAACCAGCCTCCACCAAGATAAAGAGCCCGATGACCGACGATCACGTCATTTACCAACATACCTGTAATTATGAGGACTGTGGACCTCATTCCTATATTGGTATGACGCAGACTCGTCCTTCACGTCGGTTAACTCTTCACCTTCAGGCTGGAGCCATCAAAGACTACTATCTCACCCCTAACCACCCTCACCTCACACGCAACGAGTTAGAGAAACACACCACCATACTCGATAAAGAAAGTGACCCAAGGAGATTACCTATACTCGAAGCTTTATATATCCAAGCCTTACATCCCAACATCAACAACCAAACTCTGGACCTTCAGATCCTTCCTTCTGCCAAAAGGCACTACCCTACAGGACCTAACACCCCTCCTCGCCCCCCGGTGCCCTTGACGCAGCCCCCCGCGCTACCTCCTTCAGCTTCGTCTTCTGCAGGCGCCACACAACTTAGGCCACGCCCCTCGACACGCAGCCAATCAGCTTCGACCCCACCTACTGACCACCATCCCGCATCCAGTGCGCATGCGTGAAGCGGTTAACCCCTTCTCTCTCCTGTTTACGCTTCCACCAATAGCAGACTTTTGCCCCCTGTTTTCCGCCTCCTCTGATCCTCCACCCTCTATATATACCCTTCCTGTTTACCTTTTATATCATTCCTTCCTTACTTGATAATGCTGGTTGTCCAGTGAAACGCGTCGTATATCCTGTATCATCATGTACATTTATGTAACCCTGTACCACCATGAATTTTGCTCATCTCCTTCATCTACTTCCTGCCACCCAGCGAAAACTCATCAGAGACCTGGAAACTTTGAATAATAAAATTTCCAACGCAGAAATTGCCATTTCTTTCAACCTCGTATGTATTAAAGAAAAAAAAAAAAACTATATATATATATATATGTACAGTATATATATATATATATATATATATATATATATATATATATATATATATATATATAGAGGTCTTGCATTGGTGAGTTTAAGCGAAGTGTGGAGCGTAAATATAATTTGATTTATGAATAATTACTTTTTTGATATCGTAGTGTACAGGTAATTTCACACACACACACACACACACACACACACATACACACACACACACACACTTCTTCCAATCCTTCCCTTCCTAGCTTTACTTCAATGAAAAAGTTTTACAGTCATTTTTTTCTTAACGTCCATTACATGCCTCCTTCTGCATTCACCTGATTTATGTCTCTCGTGGGTTTCATCTTTCATGGGCAGGCCAGAATATTCACCATTAAGGGGAGGGTGTTTTTCTTCCCCCCCCCCCCCTCCCTCCTCCCTCTCGTGGTTAGCCCCGTTAGTTTTAACATTTTAAGACGTTCGCTCCATTAGTTGGGCGAATATATGATCTATCGCCTTATATCTTTATCAATATTAAGACCTTTCGTGGCATTTGGGTGTTGATATTTTCCTGGCGAGCAATAGCGAAAAATCATCTCAAATGGGGTACTTGGGGATGCCTTATTAAACTTGATAGAGGTCTAAGAAGCAAACTAAAAACAAACCTGAATAAAAGAGCATGCTATACAGTATGCTTATCATGGGATGTTTATCTTTCATGGATGGCGATTTATTCCCCTTTAACCCGGGAATGGCGCCGAGACTCTTAAGAGGTTTTGGTGGTGAAAGGCGATCGGACTCTTAAGATCCAAGGCCTAAATAAAGTCTTTTAAAAGATCCCAGTAGCACTCAAACAAAGAAATATGTGATTAAGTGAGATAATTCCCCTTCATACCTACTATCACTCCTCCACATATGTGAAAACGCCCCTTTCCCCTCCCCCCATTCAATTATCACCTAGTTTTCCTCTTATTCCCTTGTTTATCGGTTTATTTATCGCGACAATATCTCCAATCCGGTTCCAAGGTCGTCAACTGCGCATATAGAGAGCGTGGGAAGAGAAAGAAAGCAAGACTGAGGGCTCAGTCTGCCTTCAGGCCTCAGAGAGGGAGGGTCGGCAATAATTTGTCTTTTTCACCCCCCAAATACTATTCTCACTTGTTTTATTACTGTGACATGTTAACATCTTCATATTAAACATAAAATAGGTGCATATGAATAAGTTATAACGATATTTATGGTAAAATGAAGATTTTAGGCGGGAATTAAGACAAATATCCTCACTTGACGGGAGGGTTTGAACTAGTAATAGCACGCCTCTCTCGGGTTAAATGAAACCCTATTATACGTACTCTCTTCTCCCTTCTCTTAATATAAGATAGTGAACAATTCTGATGCATATTCTTTATATGTCCCATGGGTTTTATCTTTTACAGACTGGCGAATTTATTCCCCTTTAGGTTTTTTGTCTGGCCCCTTCTCCCTCATGTTCAGCCTTTTTAACAGTTTAAGACATTTTGCCCCATTTCTTTGTCATTTCTAAGACATTTTGTGTCATTTCGGTGTCTATTTTGTTCATGGCGAGCGAAATCTCAACAAGGTACACATTTATCTCGAGAGATGATCTTGCGGATATTTATTATTATTATTGTTTTAATATATTATTATTATTTTATTTTTTTGTAAATTTGATAGAGGGTTACGGGCCAAACAAATAATATATAAAAGTTATTAATAAATATTTACAACTCTGAGAAACATGCTTGCTATAATGCATATCATGCGTGTTTTATCTTTCATGTGCAGGAGAGTTATTACCCTTTTAAAAGAAACTGTTGTTTGCATACCTTTATCCTCCCTCTTAATGTATGTGTGTGTGTGTGTGTGTGTGTGTGTGTGTGTGTGTGTGAGTGTGAGTGTGAGTGTGTGTGTGTGTGTGTGTGTGTGTGTGTGTGTGTGTGTGTGTGTGTGTGTGTGTGTGTGTGTGTGTGTGTGTGTGTGTGTGTGTGTGTGTGTGTGAGTGAGTGAGTGAGTGAGTGAGTGAGTGAGTGTGTGTGTGTGTGTGTGTGTGTGTGTGTGTGTGTGTGTGTGTGTGTGTGTGTGTGTGTGTTGTGTGTGTGTGTGTGTGTGTGTGTGTGTGTGTGTGTGTGTGTGTGTGTGTGTGTGTGTGGAGACAAGCGGTGGTGTGCTTATAGGTACAAAATTGACTAAATATGTAGGTTTGCTGGTACATGAGGTTTGGGGCGACAGTTTAAGTGAACACACCTTTTTAAAATGTGTTGAAATGGAGTGTTTTCGGTTAGGTTAGGTAAGTTAGGTTACGATAGGTTAGGCTAGGTAGGTTAGGTTAGTTAAGTTTTATCTAGATAGTTATATATAGGTTTAAACATCGAAAAATGTACTCGTAAGCATGCACAATTAACGTGTGTACCGATAAACACACCACCACTTGGGTGTGTGTGTGTGATTGCGTGTTTTTAAATTGCTTCCTTGACCTCTATCAAGCTTAAGAAACACCGACAAGATATGTGTTTATTTTTGACATTTATATTTTACAGCTTTTGACATAACGTAAATAATATATACGTTTGTAATTATTTAACTCTATATTTCGTATAGTTGGGTATACGGGTTTTCTCGCCATATAATTGATCGAAGATTTAGGAAGGTCTATTATTTGCCTCAAGATTATGACGCATTTTGACAGTTTATTCTGGCTATCATTAGACGATTTTATACAGTAAAGGAAGGATCGGTGATAATTATATGGGTAAAAACTATCTCAATGAACCCTCTGACTTCCATATACCCTTCATAATCTGAATAAAATCGTCTAATAATAGCCATGTAACAAAATACATTTGTAATCAGATCTTGAAAGGTAGAGAGGAATAGTCATGGAGTGAAGGGAATTTTATTTAACCCTATTTGGTCCGAGGAGGCTCTTTTTCGTTCTCCTCTGTTTCGCTCCATTAATTTGGAACTTTTTGAACGTTTCACCCCATTAGTTTGGCGATAATAAGACACTTCAACCCATTCAGGAGCCGATTTTGATTCTGGGCGAGCAATAGTGAGCCTGTAACGTATATGAAATCGGTTTTCGGCCGGGACCTTTTCTATAACAAAATATGTACAAAGTTTGCTTGAAGGGGTCTAGCTGAACATGTATTAGTTTGCTTGAAGGGGTCTAGCTGAACATGTATTAGTTTGCTTGAAGGGGTCTAGCTGAACATGTATTAGTTTGCTTGAAGGGGTCTAGCTGAACATGTATTAGTTTGCTTGAAGGGGTCTAGCTGAACATGTATTAGTTTGCTTGAGGGGTCTAGCTGAACATGTATTAGTTTGCTTGAAGGGGTCTAGCTGAACATGTATTAGTTTGCTTGAAGGGGTCTAGCTGAACATGTATTAGTTTGCTTGAAGGGGTCTAGCTGAACATGTATTAGTTTGCTTGAAGGGGTCTAGCTGAACATGTATTAGTTTGCTTGAAGGGGTCTAGCTGAACATGTATTAGTTTGCTTGAAGGGGTCTAGCTGAACATGTATTAGTTTGAAGGAAGTCTGGGGAGGCGTTTTTATTTCCCTAGGGGACAAAGTAATATACATTGCTCGAAAAAATGGCAAAAGACAAGCCAAATCCTCAATAGTAATTTAACCATATATCATAATAGCTCATAAGATGTCGGACCAGATAGTTGTAACCCTTTCCTTATTAGGTCGATTTTTGTCACTTAATTTTCTTAAACAAATACGATTTTACTCAGTTTTTGGAATGTTCTGTGCGAATTAAATGGGTAAAGTTTTGGTTATCAACAGACGATTTTACGCAGCTTAGGAAGGATCTGTGGCAATTATGGATCTGGGAATGGTTAAATTGTCAACATCAATGTATAAAATGTCTGATATTGTGCCAGAATGAACTCGTCGATTAAACCCGTCCAGTATCGGTGACATCCTGTTACCTTCATTCTGACTACTATTAGACGTTTTCAATCAGTTTAAATAGGGCCTCCAATATTGAACAGGCTTCGAAACATCTCATTTAACTCTTTTTACTACTACAGATCCTTATTAATCGGTACAAAGTCGTCTAAATAGAGCTGGAACAAAGTACAAAAAAAGAGGTCGCTGGTACAGAAGGGGTTTAAAACTGAATCCATTTTGTAATAAAATTGTGGTGTCCTAAAAATCCCCTAATCTGATTGCGATTACAATAACAATCCCTGAATTATCAGTCGCGCATACAAATGTGTGGACCTGATTTATACATTGTGTTATGTAAATACAGCGATCATGGGTGTTTTGTATATGGAATTCACTTTATAATGAGATGAATGGTTTTACAATTTACCTTTTGAAGTTAATGACACATTTTGACAGTTTATTCTGGCCATCATTAGACGGTTTTATAAAGTTTTGTATGGATCTGTGGAAATTATAAGGGTAAAGACTATCTCGATTAACCCTCTGGCTTCCATATACCCTTCCAAATCTGAATGAAATCGTCAAATAATAGCCAGAAAACAGAACTGAAACGCATAATCGTATCTCGAAAAAGTTAAGAGTTCAGTTTTACATGCTAGGCTCTTAATATCGAGGAAGGTATACAGTAGAACAAAAATATAATCGTTATATTGTGCATGAAGAACACTCAGAACCTTATTAGAGAAATAGTTTACTGAAAAACCTTTATTTGTTGGTTTAGAACACACACACACACACACACACACATCATAATAAGAGGAACACTTTATTGAGAACGGTTATCTTCTTGTTATTAATGCCAAGTTATCAATTTTTTCCTCACAAAGAAGTAGCTCTAGAACTAAGTTTCTTAAACATATATTTTCTTCGCCAATGAAGTTGGGAGGAGGTTATGTTTTTGCCTCCGTGTGTTTGCCTGTTTGTATGCCTATTTATCTGTAAACACGATATCTCAAACACTGATGAACCGATTTTTGCGAAGTTTGGTGGGCGGATAGGATATCAGCCAAGGAAGAACTGATTTGATGTAGCAGGCGATCGGTAGTGGAGGTATCTTATCTACCTAATGCCACTTTATGTGTAATGATGTTTCCTATTGTAAGCTACTTTTAATGTATTCTTTGTTTTAATTGCAATTGGTAAATTCTTGGAAGCTTGGTTCTGAAATTTAAAATAAGATGAAAATAAAGGGAAAGGAGGCTACTTATGGAAAAATAATTTCGTTATGATGTGTTTTTTGTGACATTGTTACTGTATTCTGTTACTGTTGCTGTTACTCTAAACCCCGAGTGTCCAGGCATTTTGACTGGAACGTCCCTTGATGTTGGCTCTGTCACTCTTTCATCTATGGGGGAGGCACTCGCTACATACAGTTCTGCCTTTTGTCTCCCTCACTCACTTAGAAAAAACAATCTGAGACTGACCTAGCTCCAGGTTTTCAGATGAATAACATGCAATACAATACAACAAATACAATAGCCACGGAGATGGTGTGTCCTTGTGGTCAGAGTATGTTTAGCCTTTCGTAGTACAGTACACATTCCCTACAATAAATAACAAGCATACATGACTGAACCCTTTAAAAGAAGGATATTGAATTTCTTCATATACAGAATATAATAGCTCTTCTTGTAGACTCTATATACTGCACATTACTCACGCTCCCTTTACTTCCTGGATGAGTTGGCTACCATTATTGTTGTTAGTTTGGTCCCTTGACCCCCATTCGAATTAAATTAGAATATTTTTTTTGGTAGATTTTTTTTAGCCAAATGCCTGTTCCTTCGATATACATTTTTACATTTCATTTTTCGTTAGATAAATCTCTCGGTCAAAGTCCAGTTCCTCCTATATTGCAGGCTCTCTGTCGCTCGGCAAGAAAATACTAAATACCTAAATGGCACGAAAGGTTTAACATTGACAAAACATATGGGGTGAAAGGTCTTAAAATCACCAACATAATGGGACGAACGCTTAAAGTATAAGCACTAATTATCCTAAGGATGACGGAGAAGGGAGTCCAGAAAAACAAATACTTCCCGTTAAGTAACACAATACCCTTCCCTACAATAAATATTAATAAGTATACTTGACTGAGCTCTTATTAATGAAAGTTATTGTGTTTCCCTCTGTTCTAGACTCTATTCAGTTCCCATTACTCTCGCTCCCTTTGCTTCCTGGATTTGTTAGCTATTATTATTATTATTATTATTGTTGTTATTTTTTTTGTTTTTTTGTTTTGTTTTTTTATTTCATTTTTTAGTTTGTTACCTTGACTTCTAGCAAGCTTAACCCACTGGACCCCAGCGCCGCAGCATATGCGTCGTCAATGTATGTAACGCAAAAACAGCGCCGCATACGGTGCGTTGCACTCGGGTTCTATGGCATCTAGAGGCCTCAGATTTGTATGGGAACTGCGTAAGTATCCCACACAACAATGCCGATGATTAAAAATCCTCAAAGTCCAATCGCGTGCGCGTGGGCACGCAAAAACATGTTTTTGCATGTTTTTTCCTACCCATTTTCTCATGTTAATTCCGACTTTCGGGCGCCCCCCCCCTTAATGACCTAGGGGATTGTTTTGTTTTAGTTTTTTTCTTCGTTTCTAGCCCATTTCATGTGTTTTCTGAAAACATATTTTTGACAACCTGCCGGGCCTGGAGTATACATTTATATTATATTTCCTGGGGCAAAGTGGGTTAAAACATATTTCCCTAAACCCCTCTTTGGGATTAATTTATACATTTTTGGTAGAAACTTGTCCTAGCCGAATGCAGTTCCCTACTAAATTACCGGCTCGCTATCACTTGCCAGGAAAAATAAGGACACCTAAATGGCACGAAAGCTCTTAATGTTGACAAATAAATGGTGTGAAAGGTCTTAATATTGCAAATAATGGAGCAAAAGTCTTAAAATCTAGAAACTAATGAGGCAATCCATGAGGAAGAAGTGGTCCCCCCCCCAAAAAAAAACCTTCCCTTAAGTAACACCGTAAACATTCCCAACAATACAGAAGTACACATGACTACGCTATTTAACCCTTTCATTACCGGTGCCATCCTTTTAAGTTTGTGCTTGCTACTATTAGACTATTATACTCAGTTTATGAAGGACCTACAACAATTAACAGGCTTAGGACTGTCTCACTTCACAATTTTTACTACCACAGATCCTTCTTAAACTGCACAAACCGTCTAAATATAACTAGAATAGCATAACAAAGACGTGAGAGGTACAGAAGGGGTATAGGCCTATCAATAAACTAATGGGTAGAGTATTGCATCTCCTATCCCTTGTACACGCTTTTCAGTTCCCATTATTCACACCCCTTTCACTTCCTGGGTGTGTTTGCTAAAATAGAGCTGATATATCGATAACAATTCAAGAAATATATCTATAGTTCGCTGAATATTCGACGTAGAGAAAAAGTAAATCCAGATTTGGATTCAGCATCGACAGTTTGCTCC
This sequence comes from Paralithodes platypus, assembly GCA_032716605.1. Classification (NCBI taxonomy): domain Eukaryota; kingdom Metazoa; phylum Arthropoda; class Malacostraca; order Decapoda; family Lithodidae; genus Paralithodes; species Paralithodes platypus. The sequence goes on along the minus strand of CM064484.1, from coordinate 6,119,100 downwards.
CTTGATGTCTATCAAGCCTAACACATAATACCCTTTCACCTACCTTTGAGATTAATTCGTAAATTTTTCTGTAAATAAATGACCTGGCCGAAGGCGGGTTTCTCCTTTATTTCAGGCTTGCTATCGCTCGCCTGGAAAAAAATCGATGCCTAAGTGGCACGAAAGGTCCTCATTTTGACAAAAAAATGGAGTGAAAGGTTTTAATATTGCCAAACTAATGTGGCGAATGTCCTAAAATCTCAAAAACTAATAGAGTTAACAGGAAGGAGAAAAAGGCCCAAAAAAGGAAAAACAACAAAAATCCCCATAAATAACAGTACAGATTTCCTACAAAATATATTAAGCATGCCCGACTGAACCCATTAATATGAAATGAAGGATATTGTATTTCTTTCCCTTGTAGACGCTTTTCACTTCCTATTACTCGCGCTCTCCTTAATGCCTAGGTATGTTGGCACATCCTTTATAAATACATCTCTCTCTCTCTCTCTCTCTCTCTCTCTCTCTCTCAAACTTCGGATGAGAGATCTTGAATCATCTATCACTGATTACATTTTTTGTGAGCCTTCTTCGATTTATATCCAGCCCTACTTCTTTTATCCCTCCAACTTTCCTTTTGTGTATTGATTGTACTTCTATACAGTTACCACTACTATCATTAATACTAATACTATTACTACTACTACTACTGCTACTACTACTACTACTACTATTACTGCTACTACTACTACTACTACTATTACTGCTACTACTACTTCTACTTTATTTTATTTGTATATATTTGTATATATTTTGTTTAAAATAAAGGGACCTCCATGCCGTACTAGCATCGCCTAGTATAGCCTGATATTCAATAAACAATATTACCAGAATAATCCTACATTACATTTGCAATTCTAATTAGGATATACTAATCCTACCGCTGCTGCTACTACTATTACTATTATTATCAGTAAATATAATAACTATTTTTATTAAATATTATAATAAATTTATTTGCGAACAGTTTCACTTCTTAAAACATAATCCAATTAGGGATCATAAATACATTTAGTAAAACATAACATACTGTAGCCTACATGTTATAGCACAAACTAAAATACATGACAGAATGACCAAGGCAAACCCAATGTAAACAAATTAAAATACATACTGACTAGGTATATATATATATATATATATATATATATATATATATATATATATATATATATATATATATATATATATATATATATATATATATATATATATATATATATATATATATAACAGCTAAACCGTGCCCCTTTAAAATGGGGGTTTTACTTTCAATTTAAATTCAATTAACCAAATGTTAGTGTTACAAAGTACATCATGTTACATTTTCACATATACATATATACAATATTCACTTTGAGACAATGGGGACTGATGCCATCCGGCATATACAGTATATGTCCTCTAACAATTAATTATTATAATATAATTGGTCAGTAACAAATGGACTATTGCAAGAGAAACGAAATCATATTACCACCAAAAATGACATGTTCACACTTAAAATTATCTTTGAAATTCTCTATCTCCCTATTCAATAAGTATTCCCTTTTTTTCTTTTTGAATATTTTAAAACTACAGCCTACATATATTTTACCCATTATATTATTCCATATTAAAACTCTTTTGTGCCAAAATGTTATCTTCGTTACATTCGTTCTGGCTATGGGAATATGTAGTTTATGACTCTGCCTGGTTAAATGTTGATGTATGTTTGCATTTGATGGCAACATATTTTTAAAGAAGTTTGGAGTAATATATTTGATTATCTTAAACATAAGTTTAACTACTAAAGAAACAAACACATTATTACATAAGAACGTAAGAAAATGGGAGTCTGCAGAGAGCCGATTGGCCCAAACAAGACACCTCTCACACCCAACCGTAATTATAAGATGGGCTTATAAAGCCCATCTTACTAACACCATTACGACCGACCATACCGAAACGGTCGGAGGTCAGACAACGGGGGTCTACAGAGCGCCGATTGGACCACACCTGACAGATCCCCCTCACTCCCAACCCATCTCGTCCATAATTATGCCTATCTAATTTTATCTTAAAGCTCCCTATCTTTCTTGATACCACTATAGCACTTGGGAGCCTATTCCACCTATCTACAACTCTGTTACCAAACCAATATTTGCCTATATCCTTTCTGAAACGAAATTTATCTAATTTGAAACCATTTGTTCGAGTTCTTTCGCTATCACTGAGCTTTAGTACATTTTTCATTTCCCCTTTATTAATCCCACTAATCCACTTGAACACCTCTATCATATCCTCTCTAACTCTGCGTCTCTCTAACGAATGTATGCCTAATTTCTTCAACCTTTCTTCATACGGAAGATTTCTAATATTTTGGATAATTTTTGTCATTCTACGTTGTACTCTCTCCAATGAATCTATGTCCATTCTGTAATAAGGACACCAACATTGAACTGCATAATCCATATGATGTCTTACTAATGACAAGTAAAATGTTAAGATAACATCAGCAGTTCTGTTACTCACACTCCTAGAGAAGAACCCGAGAATACTGTTTGCCTTGTTACGACGCTTATACACTGTTTTCTAGGTTTCAAATAATTGCTAACAACCACACCTAGATCTTTCTCACAATCTGAGTTTTCTAATTCCATATTAGCTAGTTTTATTTAAAATGTGTATGCATCGTCCCTATCTTTAATACCATGCATTTGTTAATGTTAAACTTCATCTGCCAATTTACTGACCATTCGTGTAAGGTGTCTAGATCCCTTTGGAGGCACTCTATATCTCTATCTGAATAAATTTTTCTCTCCATTTAGGTATCGTCTGCAAATTTACTTATCCTACTAGTTATACCTAAATCAAGGCCATTTATATATATAACAAACAACAGAGGACCTAATACAGATCCCTGGGGGACACCACTTTTGACTGCTCCCAATTCTGACTTGGTACTATTTATGCTGACTCTCTGCTTCCTACCAATTAGCCATGACCTCTTCCATCCCAACAACGCCCCACCTATTCCATGCGCCTCAACCTTTCTCATCAATCTCTCATGAGGGACTCTGTCGAAAGCTTTACTGAAATCTTAATATATTATATCATATGACTTGTCATTATCTACTGCTTCATATACCTCTGAGAAAAAACTAAGCAAATTAGTAAGGTAAGAATGTCCCTGAGTGAATCCATGTTGAGAAGAATTGATTAAAATAGATGTTTCTAAGTGGTTTCTAATTTTACTAGCAATAATTAACTCTAGTAGCTTTCCTATGATTGATGTGAGACTAACGGGACGGTAATTGGATGCTATTGATTATCACCTTTTTTGAAGATCGGAACTATATTTGCAAGCTTCCAAGCTTCTGGAACTAAGCCTGTTTCTAATGACTTGTTAAATATAAATTTTAATGGGTAGCTTAACTCATCTCTGCATTCTTTTAATACTCTAGAATATACCTCATCAGGACCAGGCGATTTATGAGGTTTCAGTCTGTCAATTTCCTTAAGCACATCATTTCTACTTATAGTAACCATACTTAACCTATTGTCTATACTATCGCTAAATACCTTACGGACTTCTGGAATCTGTGCCACATTTTCATTAGTGAAAACGGAAAGAAATAGGCTATTTAATGTACTGCACATTTCTAAATAATGTTCTGTCATTTCTTCTATCGAAGTTTTAAGGGGACCAATTACATCTCTAACCTTGGATTTATATAGTTGGTAAAAAGCTTTAGGATTATTTTTCGAGTCATTGGCCACCTTGATTTCATAATTTCTTTTTTCTTTCATAATATCCTTTTTTACCTGTCTTGATAGATTCTGATAGTAAGCAAGTAGGTGAATTTCGCCTTTCTTAATTTTTCTATATATTCCGCTCTTTCTTCCTAGAAGATCTAGTAGTGTATTATTCATCCGTTTGGGTTGGTTCTATGTTGATCTAAATTTTCTTTTGGGGATATATTTATTTTGCGCTTTGAATACTGACTTGATAAAATTATAGTATGTATCTACCAAGTTTGACGTCTCTTCCTGACTTAAGCTGACAGGTACCTGAGAAGGGGTGCACTCATTTTGACACCTGAATCGACTTCATTTTTTGACCATAGGGTTCGCTAATAGGACTCTTCTTAACCAACCATAATTGGCTTTTCTGAAGTCAGGTATTAACACTCAACGAGCGGCCTAGGCGGTATATTTGACCGTGCCGCCCAGCATTTTTTTGTTTACCATAAATGGCGTTGTTTCCGTGCTCTTTTTCATGCATAAACAAGAGCCAGAGCGTAATACAAGTATGTATCCGTGAAAGAGCGATAATTGAGCTTTCCAATGACACCAGAACCATCCTTCTACGATCACTGGTTGTCTTGCAACGATCGTGCAACCGATGGGCAAAATCGCTAAAATACGGTCATTTCGTTACATAATTACGTGTGTAGCGAGTGAGAGAGGGTGGAATAGTGTGGAGTACATGTCAGTGGGCCCACCACGGTCGTGGCGAGCGGTCATGAGGCAACCTACGCTCCTCCCACCGCTCGGCTCTCTCTCAGAGCCAATATTGCGCCAAAATTGCACACAGACTTAAGTCGGGCCCCGCCACATTGTCCATCTTTTTAGATACGGACTTAAGTCGGGCCCCGATAGACAAGGGTTAATATTGTATTCTCTCTGGTATTTCCTTTCCATTGTATATTAAAATACACAGAATTGTGGTCGCTATTTCCTAGGTGGTCACCTATCTCTACATTATTTATCATATGTTCATTGTTATTGAAAACTAAATCAAGAATATTATTACCTCTAGTCGGTGTATCTAAGAATTGAAATATAAAACTATCTTGTGCAACCCCAATAAACTCCTCAGAATCAGAGTCGCCTATTTGATGCTGCCAATCTATATTCGGAAAATTAAAGTCCCCATGATGCACACATTGCTAAACCTAAATTATTAAATGGTAATAGCTCTAAACATTTAAATAATGGTGTTGAATGTTCTCTGCAATGAACTTATCTAATTATTCTTACTATTCGTTTTTGTAAAATAAATATAGGTTTAGTATTTAATTCACTTTCATTACCTAAAACTTCTACCCTATAGGTAATATAGGGGTATGCAAAACAATTATACAATGTAACTAAAGTTGATACATTTAGTAGTTTTCTGGCTTTACATATCATTCCTATACCTCAAGATTTTGTTGTTTTATGTTTAATAATTATGTTCTTTCCAAGATAATTTGCCATCTATAATTACCCTCAACAATCTGGATTTTTTACTCTCTTCAAAGTTGTATCAATGATACAGACACTTATGTTTGTGTTTACTTGCTTTCCTTTAAGGGGAAATATATATACTGTATATATATATATATATATAAGGGTGTATTGAAAAAACACTCACAGACTTCAAGTGCTAAGTACCGAATACAAAAACAAGTTCACTATAATGTATAACAAAATACAAATTAATTGATAATTAATGATTTAACCCTTCTTTGGCGGGGCCCGACTTAAGTCTGTCTAGAGAACCAAGAACTATGTGGCGGGGCCCGACTTAAGTCTGTAGCAATTTTGAGCACATAATTGGCTCTGAGAGAGAGACGAGCGGTGGGAGGAGCGTAGGTTGGCTCTCACCGTTCGGCACGGCTCCCGCGCGGAAACTGCCCTCCCCTCCACACACATCCACACTCATTGACTCGCTACACAGGGAATTATGTAAGGAAATTACCGTATTTTAGCGATTTTTCCTTCGTGTTCCACGATCGTTGCAAGAGAACGCGTGGTCGTAGAAGGATGGTTCTGGTGTCATTGGAAAGCTCAATTATCGCCCTTTCACGGATACATAATTGTATTACGCTCTGGCTCTTGTTTAGGCATGAAAAAGAGCAGGGAAATAAGCTCGTTTAGGGTAAAACTACCCGCTTGGCAGGTAGCAGAAGTTACCGACCTAGCCGCTCGTTGAGTGTTAAAGGATATACAGTAAAATATTCAGTGTCGTCCAAGCATGGGTTATAATCTGAACACTGGCATTGGTCTCCCCTTTCATGCCCCCCCCCCCCCCCCCCCTTCCCCTTCATCTCCTAGTGTATACCCAGGAATATTGAATTATAAACATAATTCGTTTACAGGGTGAAGCAGTGTAGGTAATATTCCCTTTATACACCGTTTACGACTCAAATTATTTTATGTTAATTAATTTTTATTTATTTTTTCAACATAGGAAAAAGCATCTTGGATGAAACAAAATACGATCCTCAAATGGTCTGCAGACATTACTGTCATATGTTAGTAAATAAAAAAAGCAATCCTGAATGATAAAAATACCAAAACATTGTGGGCATTACAAAGTTATTGCCTAATGTTATTTAATTAATTGTACAGTAGTGAACATTAATTCAAATACAAACTTATTCGAAGCGGTTTCGGGTTGAATTGAATCTCCTTACTAATGTTTACTGAGCATTTGCATTTCAGAGATTCGTTTAATAAGTTCGAGACTTCAAAATCGATCAGAATTAATCACCACTACTGTACAATGTCATGGCCATTACAGTGTAATAAGAGGAGATTAATTGAAATAACTTGAATTACCACTAACTGATATAATACAGAAATAAACCATACCCAGTATTGTTAATCTTTGAATCTTTATACCGAGTCGTAAAACATTTTCGGAATTTCATTCAAGATAGGAACGATCAGCCCGCAATGAATCCATGAATCAAGAACTATGCTTCATAAACGATTAAATTACCTTCAACTACGTTTGGATACTCGACCCAGACTTTGGCATCATTATTATACCCCTTGACCAGAGTTGCAAATGTTACATATTTTGTTTACGCTAATCTGTTTCAAATAATTAGTATTTTTCTGCTAACTACCTAATATCATCACCATATTCTATGATACTTTGATTTCGTAATTTCTAATGTGTGAATAGGTAAACCTATACTTTCCCTTTAGTTAAGTCAATAGTAAACATATTAATCATGTATAAATTATTTAGTGATTTATTTGTAACCCTGTTTTGCTAGATTTCTAAATAGGAATATATCTCATTAATAACACTTTTTTGGGGAAAATGTGATACGACAATATATGTTTATTTTTCAGTTTACAATGTGTTTGTCATAGTCTGTAACAGTTATTTCAATATAATATATATATATATATATATATATATATATATATACACTGTATATATTGTTTCTGAACACTCTTCTCCTTCATGTTTAGCTCCATTAGTTGCCAAATTTTCAACGTTCACCAATTTCTGTGTCAATATTAAAACCTTCCGTGCCATTTAGGTGTCAATTTTGTCCGGGTGAGAAATAGCGAGCCTGTAATTTAGGAGGAACCAGCCGAAGAACGGGACATTTTTATGCCGAAAAACGTACACATTTTTCTCGAAAGGGGATTTTTGGGATGTTTTTATTTAAAGCATAATAGAGGTCTAGGGAGCTAACTAAAACAAATATATAATATGCCGGAAATATTAAAATGTTGTATGTATATATGCATGTACAGTATAATACTCAGGCACATACCCCATAGCTGGGGGTGGCCGACTCGAAACTGAGCCCAAACTGAAACATTTCCTTTAAATCGTAATACCATAAATTGGCATTATGAACATATCAATTGTAATGAGTGACACCTGAGGAACCCATTTTCGTTTACATATATTGGCGAAATCTGTCTTTCATTCATCCTGTGACTTCAACTACTTCAAGCTCTGTTTCTTCAGACATTTTGACAACTACATACCCTACCTTGAATTTGGTTCTCTATCCTATGCAATTTGGAGGAGATGCTTGTTATAGGCAGCTTTGCCTTTTGTGTCCTTCATACACATAGATCAATACAGATGCATTATATATTGTTCAGTTGGGTATATTGATATATCAGTTTGAATTGAATCTCCTCGTTAATTGTTAACCTGATCTTTGCATTTCGGATATTCGTTTATGTAGCTCAATATTACAATATGTAGCAAAATAATGATTGTGACTGTACCGCTTTAATTACACCTCTATCTTTAACACTGTATAATTACATTTTGTGGGCTATTAATTTTGCTTAAAATATTATTGAGGGTTTTGTTTTCTGTTGCCATTTCCGAACAATGTATTTCAGTCTGTCCTTGAGGCTAACAAAACCGCGTTCCCAGTCTTTCTTAATTTTTTCTTTTTTTAAACCCACACTCTCTTCTAGCTAAATGTTTATATTTTTCGAAAACAAAAATATAAAAAGGTGTCTTTCTGTGGAAAATATTCCCACATATAAGGTATGATAGTGCTATACTGTATTTTCATAACAAATTACTTAGTGTAAATAATGTATAAAAGATTGTATGGAAGATCGGTGATGGGTAGATTTAAGTTAATTTCATTAATTTGTCTTAGGGTTAGGTAAGCATTGTGATACTACTGAGAACTAGGCTTCAGTTTAGTATTTATGATATGTACAGGCTATTTGCAAAGTTTCGAAGCCATTATGCATTGTAGTCTCGAGAAGACTTAACCAACACGAGTTGGGGTGTAATTCGTGGAGTTTAAGTCAGTCTACAATATACCTCAGTGGAGTTCACATCTCTGTCAAAGTGATATTTAAGTTAGTTGCCGAAAAAACACGTGACAACGAGCAACCTACGGACTATTCTTTACAATTATTGTTGTCATAGAAGAGTAACATTACGTGACCAGCACGACGAAGTTTTAGTGTCGGGTATCCCCATACAACCCATACAACCCTTCACCAATCACCAGACAAAGCATATCATCAACAATCTCAAGCACTCACCCGCCTGTGGCCTAGACAACATAAGCAACATACACCTCAGACACCTGGGACCACAAGGCATACAAGCACTCACTAACATATCAAACTACAGCTATTCACACAACACAATACCAGACATTTGGAAGCATGGTATCATCATCACATTCCCCAAACCCAACAAAGACCCCACGCTACCCTCCTCGCACCGCCCCAGCACACTCCTTTGCTCCCCCTCCAAAGTCATGGAACGGCTAGTATTACAACTAATTACACCTGACCTACCCCTAGCTCCAACACAACATGGCTTTAGGCCACTGCACTCCACAAACACTCTTCTCACAGACCTTACACAAAGAGCTTTCGACGGCATCAACTCAGCTAGACCACCACACAGATCACTATTAGCCACACTCGACATTAGTAAAGCCTTCGATGCCATCCCCCGCCACAACCTAACAAACAAAATCTACAACACAAACATGCACAACAACACAAAAAGGTGGCTGGCCAACTTCCTAGCAGGCAGATGTGCACACGTATCTTTTGCCGGTCAGTCATCTAAAATCAGAAACTTTCCAAACGGAGTCCCACAAGGATCCGTCCTATCGCCCGCACTCTTCAATCTGTACATGCACGATATAACTACACCAAATACGCCCCAAATAAACTTAGCCTCCTATGCAGATGACATAACACTCACATGCACACATCATGACTCAAAAAGAGCAATAGATCTCCTTCAACCCTATCTCAACACACTACATGGCTGGTGCACTACAAACAGACTTAATCTAGCCCCAGCCAAATCCACCGCAACCCTGCTCACAAGTTGGACAGGAGAACACGAATACATCCCTCAACTCACCATAAACAACACACCCCTAACACATACACACACACCCAAAATCCTAGGAGTAACATATGATACTCATATGACATTCAAACAGCACACCACAAACATTAAAAAGAAACTGACACCCAGACTTAACACCCTCAGGTCACTTGCTCACACAAAATTTGGACACAACAAAGAAACTACCACCACAGTATATAAACAATACATAAGATCAGTGATGGAATACGCAAGCCCAGCCTGGGCTTCTAACCTAGCTGAAACACATCATAAGACCTTACAGACTATTCAAAACAAAGCCCTGAAGATCATTACAGGCTGCACAGCTACTGCACCCACAGATCACCTACATCAAGAAACCAAAATCCTCAAAGTCAAAGACCATCTGGACATGAGAGGCACTCAATTCCTGGCAGCAGCCTCCACGAACCAAGACCACCCACTAAACTACATGGCAACACACCCACAGACACCAAGAAATATCAAAACAACACCCAGCACACGGTATCACACACAATTACTGTCCTCTCTCCCTCCCTGCCCACCCCGAACCAACTTCCAGAAGCACATCCATTCTCATATCTCTCACCGATCCATTCACTCACTCACAGACAACACGCAGCTGCATGCACGACCTCCCGAAATCCATCCTTCCGAATCTTCCCTTCCTCGCGAGGACAGAGTCCACCTGGCCAGGCTGAGATGCGGACACCATCCAGCTCTCCTGAGCTATCAGAAGAGACTAGATGACTCCGTTGTCGACGCCTGCCCGGGATGTAACACAGCACCCCATACCATTAAACACATCATAGAAGACTGCATTTCACACAACCACTTATGCCAACAACACAATCTACACTCAATGAGAGCTCTGTGGGAAAGCCCGATCGTGGCCATGGCCTTTCTCAGGGACTCGGGGCTGTTCGGCCAGGCAGCTTAGGGAACAACAACAACAACAACAACAACAACCAACTAATATATCAACGGTTCGCCATCCCCGGATAAGTATTCTATTATTACCAGTGGCCATTAGGTATATAGGAGATTACTTTAGGGATAGGCATTACGAGGTTCAACAATAAAAAACCACCCAGTAGGTTTACCGCAATATTTCGTATGCTGCTAAATTCCGGTTATAAGTTCATAGTGTTGATTTGCTCATTAAATAATTACAATACTAATTTGCTATGTAAATTATTAGTCCATATTGTTTACCTTGTTTCAAGGGGGTGTTTAGCCAACCAGGGAAAGGGTAACCAACTTGGAACTAGTGAGTATATATTGAGTGATTGCTTCAAAGTTATCACAGCTATACCGTATTTATATCAAGCTCATTGTTTTATTTATGTAAAATATTTAGCCAGATGAAGGACGATTAGGGCTACTGTGGCGAATATTTTAACACTGTCGGCAGCCGATTCCTTCTAAGTTACAGGCTCATTATGGATCACCCATAGTATATTAATCGACACCTGAATGAGGTGAAATGTCTTATCACCAAAATAATGGCTGGTAAGATTTTACGGTTTGACAGTTACAAGCCCCATCGATGTTTGTGTAGCCTATAGGTATGTTATATAATAGTCTTCAGTCCTATTTATGTCCTTCCCGTCGCAAATGTATTATAAGGGAGATATAGGGTAAAACACAGTCTTGTCTGCATAATGACAAGTCCTGTTTTACGGGATTTCTGCTTTATAGATTTTTTTTTTCCCTCCTACCTTACTCGGGGGACCTTACAGTTGCGCGATCCAATGCTGCTTTGGTAATTGCGTACATTTTATTTTCCCTCTCCTATAAAATTTTCAGTCCCCACTGCACAAAGCCACTGTCACTTTGTTTATGTTCTCTCTGCCGGATTACACTTTTCCCGCAACAAAAACTAGTTTTATGTATTTTTTTTTTAAATTTCTTAGCCAATCACAATTGACCTTTTACCTTAAGCAAATATGACGTCACTACATTTTAATTTTCTTCTTAAATTACACATGCATTCAGTTATTATTCTACATTTTTTAAACTTCCAATTCTTTTCCTATAATTTTCATGTCTTATTTTGTCATCTTTCTATATTTTATTCTCTTAAATATCTATTTAGTCCGGCGGATTGATACCTATGTCTACCATGTTCCATAATGACGTCAAATGATCAACCAATGGTATTGGATTTCCCTGGGAAACCCCCCAATGACGTAACACCCACTTAACCAATCATCTCTCACGCGCAAGTGCGCATATAACCCACAATGCAATTTTTTGGCGAGGGAGGCCAACTTGCCGGTTCAGGTGTTCAGTGTGCAATGGCCGCCATCTGTATTGGCTGTGCTCCGACACGTTCCTCTATTACATAACTTATTCATTATAAAAACGAACCTGCAATTAAAGTATTACAAGATCACGGTGTCCTCCCTACCTCTATAAAGTGTCCTAAGTGCGGTTCAAATTGAGTGCAACGAAAAGACACCGAACATAAAAATCAGTGGACCTGCAACCACACTTTTTATTAAAACGAAACTAAGAAAAGGCGTGCGTGTGGCTACCAAGTGCCCTATTATAAAGGTAGTTTTCTGCAGGGCACTCTATTAGAACCGTGGCAAGTGGTAGGTTTTGTAAATCTTTGGTGTTATAAGGGTTTTAGATATAGCGAGACTGCCTGGAATTTAGACATCACGCTCAAGACCAGTGTTGATTGGCGCAGTTTCTGTTGTGAGGTGACCAATTATTGGTTCGATCACCAAGAACCAATTGGTGGTCCGGGGATCGTCGTTGAGATCGACGAAACTTTTGTGGTGAAAGCCAAATTCAACGTCGGTCGCCACCCCACTCAGTACTGGCTTTTCGGGGGCATTGAACGGCTGTCAAAACAAAGGTTTATTGTCCCTTTAATTGGTGACGTCTCCCAAGCTCTCCCACGTGATCGTCAAACTTTGTTCCCGATTATCAGCAAGTTTATCTGTCCCCACACTACCATCAATTCTGACTGTTGGCGGGCCTACACTACTTTGGACCAGGAGGGATACAACCACTTCAAGATCAACCACAGCCTCAACTTTCTAGATCCACACAACCCTTTAATTCACACACAAACTGTGGAAAGGCTGTGGAGGGATGTCAAGGAGTTTATAAAGAGGCCCGGCATCAAACCACAATATCTAACACAATACCTGGGACGCTACATCTTCCTCAAAAAATTTGGACATAGAGCATTCCATCATTTCCTGAGAGAAACTGCTAATTTATATCCACCACTCTCCGACCAGCCTGACCGGATACCTCAGCCACCAGACCCCTACCTTGACGACACTGACAGCGACTCCGACGCCGCAGACGACCCACAGCCACCTCTGCATCGCAAGCCACCACAGAACATTGACCCACCAGAGGACGCCGACCCAGAACAACACCACCCAGACGAGGCCACGGACGAGCCTTTCACTTCTCGCCAGACTCGCAGTTCTCGCCAGACTCGCAGTTCTCGCGCTACCCATCACCCCAGCTCACTGCAACACCACCCAGACGAGTCCACGGACGAGCCTTCCACTTCTCGCCAGACTCTCAGTTCTCGCCAGACTCGCAGTTCTCGCGCTTCCCATCACCCCGGCTCACTGCAACCTACTCCATCCACATCAAAATAACGTCAAGGTTAGTTTCTATCCACGTATTACTTTTAGGTTAGGTTAGGTTAGGTTAGGTTTCTTAGTTAGGTTCCTGACAAGGTATCAGCTGGTAGGTATGGGATAAACTAGGGACACCTACTAGCTGGTCGGTAAGGGTTATTCTTGTATCCAACGTTCTAGGTTAGGTTACTGTGTTTTTTTACTTAAAAAAAGCGCTAAACCCGAGCCAAGTTTTGGCAAATGTTGGCTCGGGCTTTCAAATTTTGGGGTTTAATGGGTTTCAAAAAAATGAAAACTCGAGCCAACTCTGAACATTCAATTACTGTGTTTTTTTACTTTGAAAAATGCCAAAAGCCGAGCCAACTTTTTTTCCCTATTTTGGGGTTTTTGTACTCTGAAAAATACCCAAATCCGAGCCAACTTTTGCCAAAACTTGGCTCGGATTTTCACATTTTAACGTTTTCTTACTTTTCTATATTTTATTTTCAGAGTTCTTCCCATATTAGCCCTATTTTTCCCCTTTTACCCCGCAATTTCCCTGATCTTCATAGTCCTCCCCACTAGTGGGGGCCGTGTTTTTAGATTGTTGGATAATGGGTAAATACTCATTTGCGACAGTCCTTGGTATAATACAACACTGTATATCAAAGAAAAATTGCAAAACCATAAAAAACACATGCTAAAACTCGTGACTGTCACACCGTATCAATTGACCTAATTGCTTGAAATGTCTCATTATCGCCAAATAAACGGATTGAAACGTTAATAATCTCCAAAATACTATAAAGAAACTGCGATGATCCAAAAAAGCCTCCCCTGCGGACCAAATAGGGTTAGCACGTATCAGCATTATTAACTACTACTGAACTTTTTCATTACACCTCAAGGTTTTATTCACCACAATTTTTCGGTCATTCCCCCTTATTAATTTATAGGGTTTTATTTATGTATTCTTTTCATAATTTTGTTTACTTAGTTTCGTTCTTATCCTTGTGTCTTTTGCCTTGTTTATCTTTTGTTTCTTTTCATTTCTCTCTCTCTCTCTCTCTCTCTCTCTCTCTCTCTCTCTCTCTCTCTCTCTCTCTCTCTCTCTCTCTCTCTCTCTCTCTCTCTCCACTGAGTTAATATTCTTATGTCTAGGAAACCGTCTTTAACCCCATCAGTGTTTTACGACGCAATTACTCCTTATATTTTGGCTATCAGTAGACGATTGTATTCAGTTTAGGAAGAAACTGTGGCTGTGAGAGGGTTAATTGAGATACACTTTTCCCCATTGATGTTTAGAGTGCCTTCCTAAGATGCAGAAAGTCGTCTGGTAGCCTGAATACCGATGACAAAGGGCGTCAAAATACTGAAATGGTTAACAATAGAGTACAACACACTGTCACCATTAACCGTATTATATTTTTCTATGTGAATGAAAGAGACAAAAAGCAAAGCTTCCGGTAGCAATTGTGTCCCCCAAAGTTGAAACAGTGACAGAGAGCCAGATTCAAGGTACGTTAGAGTCAAAATGTCTGAACACACGGAGCTTGAAGCAGTTTACATCATGTATGTATGTATGTATGTATGTACAGTATATACTCAAGCACATAACCCATTGCTGGGGGTGGCCGACTGGAGACAAAGGCAAAACAGAAACATGTACAGTTCCAATTCTTAGTATGCGGGACCACTTTAGCGTTCCCTCGCTCCTTTCTCTGGTTCGTTGAGTTGGAGTTTATATCATAGGATTATGATAAGACAGATTGAGGGGGAGAGTTCCAAAGTTTGCTTGTTAAGTAAAAGAAAGGGTCTGAAAATTTGGTCTGAGGGTGGCCTATTTGGAGGTCCCTGGTTTCGCTCCATATATTTAGAGATTTTGAGACGTTTCACTCCATTAGTTTAGCAATAATAAGACTTCACCTCATTCAGGTATAATTTGTTTTCTGGGAGAGTGATAACGAGCCTCTATATTAGACGAAATTGGCCACCGGCGAGATATTTCTCTGTTGAAAAATTTATAAATATAGCTTGAAGTGGGCCTCTGTGAGCATTTGTTTAGTTCAAGGAAATCTGGAAAGGCGTGTTTGTTAGTCTAGGGAACAAACTGAAATGCATTTCTCGAAAATGGCAGAAACAAGCAATATCCTCAATAGTAATTCAACACAATCTCAAAATAACCCCCAAGACGTCGGACCAGATAGTATGAACCAGGTTACAAATACGTGCATTATGATATATTTGTGATGCATAGTGCCACAGGAAGTATAATTCAATCAGGTCACCATCAAATCAACCTCCGCTGTGTTAATAGTCAGTGCGATATTATTCAAATGTGTACAATTGGATTATAATTATACACTATTAATAAATTGATAAAAAATGACACTCGCACTAGTGTGATCCAATTTAATGTGTGCATTATATAATGTACATATACAGTATAGCTGAATGGTCATAGTGTTGAGGGTTTTGATTGGTCCAGTAATTTTTAGTAACTCATTTGTAGACTAAAGATAAAACACCCTTCAGAGCCCCATTTAGGTAAATATGTACATGTTTAGAAAAAAATCCCTGATTTCTCCTTAATTGTAGAATCGCTATAGCTCGCACAAAAACATATTCGATACCTAACTGGGGTGAAGTGTCTTATAAACAAATTAGGTGAAACGTCGTGAAAGTAAACATTATTGGCTGATACCACTGCAAAACACCCCTTGTTGCCAGTATGTATACTACAGATACAAAATGGCTGCAAAATATTGGCCGCAAGTATAAATATAATACAAGACAAATTACAAATAGAAAACTATAATATACATACGCACACATGCAGACACACACACACACACACACACACACTCTTTCTCTCTCTCTTAATAATGCTGGTACCAATTCAGTAGACCTTTCAAATGTAACTAGTTTAAAGTTGTTATCCGTTTGAGGATTATGTCGCATTCTGACAGTTTATTCTGGCAATTAGTTGACGAATTTATTCAGAGTAGGAAGGGTAATTTGAAGTAAGAGGGTTGATTGGGCCAGTCTTTACCATTTTAACTCTCACAGATCCTTCCTAATCTGTATAAGATCGTCTAATGAAAACCAGAATAAACTGTTAAACTGTGTCATAATCCACAAGTGGTTACTCTCTACTGTACCGGCGATGTCTTTTTAATTGTATTATAGCTATTTTTAGATCATTTTATGCAATTTAAGAAGAATCTGTGGTAGTAAATAGGGTTAAGTGAGATAGTCCGAAGCCTGTTAATTGCTGGAGGCCCCCATTAAACTGGATAATATCGTGTAATAGTAACCAAAATAAAGTTAAAAGGACGGCACCGGAACGGTACTGTTAGGCTCAAGTCTTCGTGTCCTTTGCCCACTATTCTCTCTTCAAGTCACGTCACTATAGATTGTGAATCCAATACTACATAACTGTCTTGATAGCGTAATGGTTAGTGCTCTAAATTTCAGTGTGAGCATCCTCGAAGTATCCTATGTTTTCATAAATTTAATTGATTCCATGAATTAGGTATATTTTTAAGTTAATTGGTGCGTTGGAAATAATATGAAATTATACCCGATATTATACCCGGCATCGGAAACTAGACCGAATTAGATTATGAAATGTAGTTTAATTCTCAAGGAACTTAGATTTTGAAGTTGTCAGACTGCAATTATTGCTCGTACAAATTGACGGGAACATCGCTCGTGTGACACTGGTTGTATTAACCTTTTGTTTTCCAACACTACCGGGGTATGTGTAATGAGGTATTTTTTTTTTTTTTTATATATGAAACTTGGGAGATGATGATGTTAGTGATGATAATAATATGTTTGTATTATTATTATTATTGTATTATAATTATTGTTACTATTATTTTATTATTATTATTATTATTATTATTATTATTATTATTATTATACTAGTGGGGCCAAACGTCCAAAAATCGCTAAAGGAATAGGGAAAAGTGTGTAGTAACTTGTGGTATAATGACAGTATAACTCCCGGTGTGATATATTATTAAAATGTGTTATAGAGCAAGGGTATATATTAATAGGTATATCATTAAAAGGTATAATATATAAATATATCTTATCAACATGTATAATTACTGGGTTGCCTCTTAAAGGGGGTCACCTGTTTTTTTTTGTCTTTCTCTCCTTTTCTCTCTTTCTCTGACTTGTATCCATTTGGCCCCATTCAGCCAACTGTTTTAAGACACTTATCCCTATCCAGGTGTCGATTTTTTCCTGGCGAGCGATAGTAAGCCAGCATTGTATAGAGAAATCCGGCTTCGCCGGAGACATTTTTCTATTGAAAAATGTACAAATATAGCTTGCTGTAAAACAAAAAAAAATATATGCTGGCTCGCTCCCGCTCGCCAGGAAAATATTGACACCTGGATGGTGGTTAACGTCTTAAAACAGTAGGCTGAATGGGGCCGAATGGACACAAGACAAAGAGAGAGGGAGAGACAGAGAAAAACAGCGAGGTGGGCCCCCTTAATACACCTTATAATGAACATTGCGGTGAGGGAATGAATGACCCGTGATAGCCTAGCATTTGCGTTTAGTAATTATATTATATGTGTCCTCCTTTAGACCCCCTCAAACTTAGAATACGCCTTTTTGTTTTAAAAAATAGGCAAATTTATGAATAGATAACACAAATATATATAATATATCGTCTCATTCCCAGTTTTATGAATAGATAACACAAATATATATAATATATCGTCTCATTCCCAGTTTTATGAATAGATAACACAAATATATATAATATATCGTCTCATTCCCAGTTTTATGAATAGATAACACAAATATATAATATATCGTCTCATTCCCAGTTTTATGAATAGATAACACAAATATATATACTATATCGTCTCATTCCCAGTTTTATGAATAGATAACACAAATATATATAATATATCGTCTCATTCCCAGTTTTATGAATAGATAACACAAATATATATAATATATCGTCTCATTCCCAGTTTTATGAATAGATAACACAAATATATATAATATATCGTCTCATTCCCAGTTTTATGAATAGATAACACAAATATATATACTATATCGTCTCATTCCCAGTTGTATGAATAGATAACACAAATATATATAATATATCGTCTCATTCCCAGTTTTATGAATAGATAACACAAATATAAATTATATAATATATCGTCTCATTCCCAGTTTTATGAATAGATAACACAAATATATATACTATATCGTCTCATTCCCAGTTTTATGAATAGATAACACAAATATATATAATATATCGTCTCATGCTCAGTTTTATGAATAGATAACACAAATATATATACTATATCGTCTCATTCTCAGTTTTATGAATAGATAACACAAATATATATACTATATCGTCTCATTCCCAGTTTTATGAATAGATAACACAAATATATATAATATATCGTCTCATTCCCAGTTTTATGAATAGATAACACAAATATATATAATATATCATCTCATTTCCAGTTTTATGAATAGATAACACAAATATATAATTATACTATATCGTCTCATTCCCAGTTTTATGAATAGATAACACAAATATATATAATATATCGTCTCATTCCCAGTTTTATGAATAGATAACACAAATATATATAATATATCGTCTCATTCCCAGTTTTATGAATAGATAACACAAATATATATACCATATAGTCTCATTCCCAGTTTTATGAATAGATAACACAAATATATATACTATATCGTCTCATTCCCAGTTTTATGAATAGATAACACAACTATATATAATATATCGTCTCATTCCCAGCTTTCAAGCTAAACTTTTGCATTTCTTGGTAGGGAAATGTCCCGGGTGAACGCCAATTTCTCTCGCTATTGCTCGATGCCCGAATGGGGCCAAATGTCTTAAAATCATAGGCTAATGAGGTTAAGTGTCTTAAAATCGTCACACGAATGAGGTAAACATTCTTAAGATCGCCATACTAATGAGGTGAAGCGTCATAAGTTCGCCAAATTAATGGGGTAAACCATGTATTATATTAATGGGGTAAACCATGTATTATATTAATGGGGTAAACCATGTATTATATTAATGGGGTAAACCATGTATTATATTAATGGGGTAAACCATGTATTATATTAATGGGGTAAACCATGTATTATATTAATGGGGTAAACCATGTATTATATTAATGGGGTAAACCATGTATTATATTAATGGGGTAAACCATGTATTATATTAATGGGGTAAACTATGTATTATATTAAAGGGGTAAACCATGTATTATATTAATGGGGTAAACCATGTATTATATTAATGGGGTAAACCATGTATTATATTAATGGGGTAAACCATGTATTATATTAATGGGGTAAACCATGTATTATATTAATGGGGTAAACCATGTATTATATTAATGGGGTAAACCATGTATTATATTAATTGTTGGATAAACTAATTGTGGTATTCCCCGCTTGTCCCGCTACTTATGTCACGTCGATATTAAATTTGGAGCCAATATCAGATTATACACGATATATTACATTAATAAACCTAATACTCTGCATTACCGGGAGGAAATTAATGATCCGTGATAGCCTAACATTTGCGTCAAGTAGTTTTGTGTTATAATAATTCCTCCCTTTGACCACCTCAAACATAAAACGCCTCAAATGACTCTCCTATTAAAAAAGATAAAATATATATATATATATATATATATATATATATATATATATATATATATATATATATATATATACTGTATATATATATGTATATCTATATATATATATATATATATATATATATATATATATATATATATATATGTATATATATATATATATATATATATATATATATATATATATATTATATACACATTAAATTGCAGACTTACTATTCCTCGTCAGGAGAAAACCATCACTGAATGGGGCCAAACGTCTTAAAATTACCAAACTAGTGGGTTAAAACGTCATAAAATTACCAAGCTAGTGTGGTAAAACGTCTTAAAATCGCCAATTAAAATAACGGAGTAAAATGTTTAATAACATGTCTTGTAAATTTATAGTGTTATTTCCCTCTTGGCCATTGGGGTGAAGCCAATATCACAGTATACCCGATATATTACATTAAGGGAGCCCACCTCGCTTTTTTTCCCCTCTCTGATTTGTATCCATTTGGCCCCATTCAACCTACTGTTTTACGACGTTTACACCCATCCAGGTGTCAATATTTTCCTGGCGAGCAGTAGTGAGCCAGCATATATATATTTTTTTTTTTGACAGCAACCTAAATTTGTTAATTTTTCGATAGAAATATTTCATATTTCTCCGGCGAAGCCGGATTTCTCCATACAATGCTGACTCGCTATCGCTCGCCAGAAAGAAATTGACACCTGGATGGGGATAAACGTCTTAGAACCGTTAGCTGAATGGGGCCGAATGGATACAAGCCAGGGAAAGAGAGAAAGGGAAAGAAAAAAAAACAAAAAACGGTGACCCCCCTTAATAAACCTTATACTGAGCATTGCCGGGAGGGAATTAATGATTTGTGTGATATCGAAAACTTTATTGAACTTTACTAATTCGCTTAAGGGGGGTCACAGGCTTTTTTTTATCTGGTTTTCCTTTGCTCTCTTTCCCTGGCTTTAATCCATTCGGCCAACTGTTTTAAGACGTTTATTCTCATCCAGGTGACGATTTCTTCCTGGCGAGCGACAGCGAGCCAGAATTGTATGGAGAAATCCGGCTTTGCCGGAGAAATTTTTCTTCCGAAAAATGTACAAATTTAGGTTGCTGTCTAAACAAAAATGTATAAATGCTGGCTCGCTTCCGCTCTCCAGGAAAATATTTACACCTGAATGGGGGTAACCTTCTTAAAACAGTAGGCTGAATGAGGCCAAATGCATACAAGCCAAAGAGAGAGGGAGAGAAAGATAAAAACAAGCGAGGTAGGCTCGATTAATGGTAGAATTGATATAGGCCTAGTTGAGAACCAGTATAGTGGATGTTATAGATTAACCTCCTGAGGATTATGACGCAGTTTGACATTTTATGCTGGCCACTATTGGATAATTGTAGTCAGTTTAGGAGAGACCAGTGGGAGTCAGATGGTCGAGATTGACTTACCCAATTGAATTTTCGAGATCCTCCCTATGCTGTATACATTCGTCTAACTATAGGCAGAATACACTGTGATTACCCATCATCATCCTCAAAAGGTTAATGGTATGGGTATGAAAAGGGTGAATAGTGTTCATAATAATCTACCTTCTGAAGGGTATAATTTATTCAACTACTTTTTCACAACATCACAGTGTGCAATCACACCAAGACACGTGACGAGGCTATAGAACGCCTATCTTCTGATCTATCAATTATATCTGATTGGGGCAGAGAAAATTGTGTTATTTTCAATGCCAACAAGACCCAATTTCTCCCTTTATCTACCCGTCACAATCCTCCACAATACTATCAATTACACTTCAGCAAACTTATTTATTTATTTGTTGTTGAAATCTAGAGGAAACGCATAGATAGAGGAGATTGTATTGCAAGGCAAGTGAGTTGGAGTAGATGGAGTCGATTGGTATTGGTGAGGGTGAGGGTCTTGACTATGGTGTTCGAGGGGGTCCTAGGAGACTCTGAGGTGTCGGGGTACCTGAACTCCTCCATGGCCCTCTTGCGCACTGGGGTCCCTTTCATAGTGTGGGGCGAGTCCTCTTTCTACACTAACCAATCCAGCCCTGAATGGCACAACCGAGACCCTCTTTCCCCTGATGTATGAGTCAGGGCCCCTGAGCTCCTCTGCGGAGTTTGTATGAATCCTTTCCTGCACTCTTCCCGTATAATGTGATAAGGTTGTCTCTGGTGTTAGTGCTCGCACTGTTATCTGATAGGGTTGTTTCCAGGTGGATGGGACTCGTTAGCCTTGGTGAGCAACTCATCTAGGGGAATAGACCTTAAACAAATTACCAATGGGCAACACATTAATCAATTAACTGCAATTTCTCTGAACCAGGACCTTTCTAGAATTAATGGATGGGGACAAAAGAATCTAGTTTCCTTTAATGCACAGAAAACCAAGTACATTCAATTTTCTAACCGACAGAATCTCACGACTCCCATATATTTTTTAATGATGTAAATATTCCCACTTCCCCTAGTATTGACATTCTCGGTGTAACATTAACTACTCACTTGAGCCGGACACATTATGTTAGAAGCATTGCTAAGAATGCCTCTAAAAAACTGGGACTCCTGTACAGAGTTCGAGAATTCTTCACTGACGAGCAGTTGGCTGTGATATATAAGTCATGTGCGTTCTCAGATGGATTACTGTTCACCTCTGTGGGGTGGAAGTGGAGTGGTTGCATTGAGGCAGTTGGACAAAATTCAAAATAAAGCTATTAGATTAATCAATAACCCTGCAATCACACAGGACCTTCCTACATTATCCATACGAAGAAACGTTGCATCCCTTGCATTATTCTACAGATATTTTCACAGCAATTTTTCCGAGGAACTTGCTTCAATTGTGCCGCCTCTCCACATCTTTCCCCGTAGAACTAGGGCAGCTGAGAGCGCCCATGAATTTACACTTTCTCTTCCACAATGCAGAACTTCTGCTTATCAGAATTCATTTATCCCCAGAGCTACTACTCTTTGGAATTCACTTCCCTCGAATTGCTTTCCACAAACTTACAATCTACAAATGTTTAAATCCAGTTGTTACAAACATTTTATGAATGGAGGATGCCTTTAGGCACATGGACCTTTTTGTTTTATCTGTGTTTTTCCTTCCTCCGTTCATTGTCTCTTTAAAAAAAAAAAAAAAAAAAATCGGTGCCTCTTGCAGGTGGCGAACTCTATAACAGATAATACACAAATCAATCCTTCATCTTCTCGCAATATGTTTTGTTTATCTTTTTCATCTAACCTTGCTTGGAAGCATCATATTACCACTCTTGCTGAAAACAACTACCCAATACTTAGGTGTGCTCAACCATCTCCGTGGGTTCCTCACTCTCACACAGCTTTTTGCTCTGTATAGGGGCACTTTGCGCCCCTGAATTTAGTATTGTTCGCATGTGTGGGGAGGTTCAACCCATACAACACTTCTCAAAAGAGTAGTCAAAAGCATTTCGCCTCATCTCACTTCCTCATACTAATTCCCTACAATCTCTTTCTACACTCCGGAATGCTGCACCTCATTCACTAGTCTATCGCTATTACAACAATATGTGTTCTTCAGAGCTCTCTCAGTGCATACCCCCTCCCTTGCTGCGAGTGTGAGGCATCCGCCATTCAACAAAGCCCCACTCCAATTTTGTCCAGCTCTCCAACCCAAGAATTAGCAAAATGTTCTCAGTTTTTTGTTTTACTCAACTGGTGAACTCTGGAACTTTCTCCCTCAATCAATCTTTCCTTCATCCATAAGACTTAACCTAATACACAAAGAACAAATAATTATATATATATATATATATATATATATATATATATACCTGTATATATATACTTAAACGTTAAAAATAATAATGAATGTGATAGATTACTGACATACACTCACTTAATGATTGTGAGTTTGAAAAAAATAAGTTAAAGTGTCTATAAGTATCTTACAATTTAAATGTATAATGGTGGTAATAAACTCATTTTATACCAGGATTTATGTGATTAAAGTTGGTTATAATTTAGGGACGTGTCCATATATTGTCGTCCAGCCCGGGAATTGAACCCTGGTCCTCTCGGTTGTGAATAATAAGGAACAATATGAAGCACTCACGATGGACGTGGGAATCATCTGAAAGTAGATACGAGGTGCCGTTGTAAACGCTTATCCCTCAATACCTTCCCATGGTCTGTCCTGAAAATACTCTCATATCTCTCTCTCTCTGTGTGCGTGAGTGTGTGTCTTATGTGAGTGACTCAGGCTTAAAGGTATTCAGCAAGAAATGAAAATATAGCATTGGAGGGGGGGGGGGGGGGGGGCGAAGGAAAGCGTAGAGATTGACATTTTGGCCATGGCAAAGACGGTGGAGAGATATTTGGTCAAGCAATGCGCTCGTTCGCTTTCGAAAGGAATTACATTTATTAAGGGGCAGGCGGTGAAACTTAGTTGGATTATATATATTAACCCTTTCGAACAGGTGGGGTGGTGGTCAAATATATAATTAGACTGTACAATGGCCACCACCCCACTCGACCGCAATTTTTTCTCTCCCCTTGAATACCTTTTCCTCTACCACTCAGAGACTCGCACTTTTGACCACAAATGCCTGCACTCCCTTGGGTTAGCATAGCATTACCAGCTGATGTCCTTGAATACTCAACCAGTAGACCGATTCAACAAGTAGAACTCAACCAGTGCCATATCAAGGAAAAATGCCTAATGATAATACCTGACTTAGCCTATTGTAACCTAACCTAAGCTATTATAACCTAACTAAACTCAACTTAACCTAAACTACCGATTCAACCAGTAGATCTCAACCAGTGCCATATCAACCATGGCCATTTAAGCCAATGTGTTTCTAATGTTGTCTTTTTCCTCCTATGTGTATGAAAGAGAACAAAGGCAGGTTGCCTATAACGAGTGTCTCCCCCAAATCCAAAAGAGTGGCAGATAGGCAAATTCAAGAGAATGGGGTCAAAATGCCTGGAACACAAAGTTTAAAGCAGTTTAAGTCATAGAATGAAATAAAGACTGATTGAGGGAGAAAGTTCCAGAAATCACTGTTCTTCGACTTGCCAAGCACTCTTTCGTCAATAATAAATGCACTGAACTATCCAACTCTAGCTCTTCCCAAGCTTTCTGGCATCTAGCCAAAAAACCTCTCCAACAACTTTTCTTCCTCGTCTTTCCCTCCCCTTTTCCACTCTGATGGCACAACCATCACTTCTGAACTCTTTGCTCAAACCTTTGCCAGAAAATCTACCTTGGATGATTCCGGTGCTATTCCTCCCTCTCCTACTTATGCCTAATATCCTAATCTCTTCTAAAGATGTACTTTCTACCCTCTCTGGGCTTAATACTAAGAAGGCGTATGGTCCGGACGGTGTTCCTGCTGTTGTACTTAACACCTTAAGAGCGGCCTAGGCGGTATATAATATGTAGCCACCAGCGGGGTGTTTTTACCCAAAATAGGGCTGTTTACGTGATCATTTTCATGCCTAAATAAGACCCAGAGCGTAAAACAAGTATCTATCCCTGAAAGGGCATAAACAGAGCTTTCCAATGACACCACAACGATCCTTTTATGACCGCTAGTTTTCTTGCAACAACCGCGCAACACGAGTGCAAAAAGCATGTAATTCGGTACTTTCCCCATACAATTCAGTATGTAGCGAGTGAGAGAGGGAGGGAGGAGGTGGGATTCGTGTCAGTAGGTTCGCCGCGGTGGTCTGGAGCAGTCATACGCTCGCTACTCTCCTGCCACCACTTGTCTCTCTCTCTCAGCAACATTACATGCTGAAATTGCCACACGACCTATGTCGCGCGCCGCCAGATAGTCCAGATTTATTATACTCTACTTATGTTGCGCGCCGATAGTTAGGGGTTAAAAACTGTGCTTCCGTGCTGACCCACTGCCTAGGCAAACTCTTTCGTCTCTGTCTCTCCTCTAGTGTCTTTCCTTTTTGCTGGAAGTTTGCTCTCATTCAACCTGTCCCAAAGAAGGGTGACCACTCTCACCCCACCAACTATCGTCCAATTGCTCTCATCTCTTGTTTCTCTAAAGTTTTTGAAACTATTCTTGCTTCCAAATTTCTTAAGCATGGCTTCCTTAAGGGTCACTCTACTGGTGATCTTCTTTCACATCCTACTAACTCTTGGTCATCCAACTTCCGGGACTTCAGTGAGACTTTTTCTGTTGCACTAGACATATCGAAGGCCTTCGATAGAGTCTGGCACAAATCTTTAATTGCCAAACTGCCCTCCTTCGGTTTCTGGCCCTCCATCTGTGCCTTTGTCTCTCATTTCCTTCCCGGCCGTTCCATAGCTGCGGTTGTGGACGGCCATCGCTCATTTCCTCATCCTATCAACTCCGGTGTTCCTCAGGGTTCTGTCCTATCTCCTATTCGCTTTCTAATTT